>JBBPLE010000407.1:17103-27699 GCA_038089675.1 Boletales sp. KT-2023b | reverse complement strand
GCTGCCACCAGATGCGGGCGAGCTGTGGAGCATGCGTGAAAAGGCGTGTGCCGAAGCGAGGATGGGGGGAATGGCTTGTGCATGTTCGTTGAGGTGCTTGACGAGGGTGGGGAGTTGGTCGGTGAGGATGGCGGAAACGAGCTCGGGGGAGCAGGTGTCGACCGCGGCGGAAAACGTTTGGCGGCGCCACACGCCGGCCACGACGGGGTTTCCTAGGTCGGCGTCAGGACGGACGCGTGGGGTAAGAAGCACAGGAAGGGACGCACTGGCAAAGAGATGTTCGTGTATGCGCGTGAGCTGCACGTTGGCCTCTGCGGAGTTGGTGACCATGAGGACGTTGATGATCTCGGTGCTGATGACCTCTGAGAGCGCGTGCCGGAGGATGTTTTGGACCTGGATCGGGGAGGCGCCACCGGGGGGCAGGATGGGAACGGGATCATACGAGGCGGTGCTGGCGATGTCGGCGAGGGCGGCCGCGTAGAGGGAAGCGAGGGCGGTGGGCGGGGTGCGCACGACGTCGGCGGCCCAGCGGTTGAGTTGGCGCTCGAGCTGGGAGGCGGCGTTCTGTGCATGTGCATGTGGGTCGGGACAACGCGGCGCACGACAGACGCTGACGAACACACCTTGATGGAGAAATCGTCGACCGAGGTGCCGCCTTGTTTGGGTTGGGTCTGGGTCTGGTTGCCCTCGAGAAGGGCGATGCGGGCGCGGAGGAGGGCGACTTGCTTCTCCTGTTGTTCGAGCTGACGCCGTTGTTCTTCTACCTTTTCGTGGGCGATGCGCTGCACGGTGGCGGTGAGCGGACCTGCGTCCAAGGACAGTACGGTGAGGACGTACAAAGTTGGTGATGGCGTAGCGATACTGCTCGCCACTGACGATGTCTGCTGGTTGCATGTAAGTTGCCATCTTGACACGGAAGTGGTGTAAGGAGGTCTCTCGGATACCATCGTGACGGCGCTTCTAATACTAGTACGTAGAAAACGTTGCCGAGCTTGATGGATCTGATCAACCTGAATGCGGTACGCACACGCTTGCACTGACGCGATGATAGGAGGGCGATACGCCGAGCAGTGAGCTGGTGAGTACTCGCTCGGTGTAGCTACTGAACTCGATCATGATATCAGCACTACTGTCGGGCCGTGAGTACTGTAATTCTTCGAACTACAGCGACCGGTCCATCATGATGACCTATGATGGTCGACAAGCCCTCTCCCTTCAGCAGGAGAAAACGACAGAATGTTGCTGCCGTTCCCCACTAGCACTACCCAATGCGGCCACATAGATTATGATCGTTCTCGCCTTCTTACTACCAAGTATGCCCAAGTTCTCCAGGACTTTCTTCGGAATCTTGCTTGAAGCAGACGATCTATTTGCAGAATATGAACAATGGGTCAAAGAGCATGACCATGCGGAACGATCTCGATCAACACACAGGAGTGGGACAAGGACATATTGCCGTTCTTATCACGGATTCAAGCAACCATAGATTTCTACCTAATGTCCCCGAAGGAATCGAGTGATTTATCCGCGTCCTGTTGGGATTTGGCAGAGGAACGAGAAAAGCCTGTGACAGGTAAGCGAGCCCGCGCGTCATCCGGGTTTTCGGGAACAAGCGATGGGCGATGGTTGTTACCACTGCCTATTGTTCAGTGTGATCTCGGTGATCAACAAGGCCCGTGTCACATCGATGCATGATCTGTCCAATCACTATGTGGCCGAAGCATGGCTTGACGTTCCAGATGATAGTCCGAGTCTCGTAGCTCGTCATTTTTTTCATGAGGCCCAGACAGGATCGCATGCATATTTGCAGCTGCCCGTGAATCCATCCATGCATATGAAGCTACAATTTAGCTCCTTCGTCTAGATCTACGTCTTTGATGATATCAGCCCATTCATCAAGGTATGCGATCATGCGCATGCACTTTTGCCTCACGTCCGATTCTGCATCCTTGCCGAGTACGAGATACAGTGGCCATGCCTTGCCTTGCGCACGACCCTCCCCACAAACGACGTCAACCACCGCCTGCATTGCCTTGGTAGGATCCCCTCGCTGTTTGCCCGCGGGCGCCTTGAATGCCGTCGCTGTGGGCCCACGCATGTCATCGTAATCAGGGATCGGGTTCGATTCGTCCATCTCATTACGGTAGATCCTTTCAGTGCGAAACGAACCCGGCTCGACGATGAGCATGCGGATGCCAAAGGGCTCGAGTTCGGAAGCCAACGTCTCCGAAATGGCTGAATGGCGAGAAAGTATGAACGTGTGTTTCTACAGCCTGAGGGAACAAATCTTACCGCGTACCGCCGCCTTGGACGACGAGTAGAAGCCTGGAGGATGACGATGGAGGCGGACCTAGGACAAACTCAACGGCACGTACCATATGCCTTTCGAACAGTCATGCGTCATGCGGCGAGGACACCAAAAATGAGGGATACGATACCTTGACCTCCGGCTTCCATGCACTTCTACTGCCGATCGTGACAATCGTGCCGCTTCGTTCTGTAAAACGTGACGTGGGAACTGCGGGTCATCCATGAACGACTCGGGACCCACGTTTACGCATGTACGGCAAGACTGCGGTCGTCACATCGAGTGTTCCAAACACGTTGGTCTGGTATTGGTGTCGCATGAATTCCGTGCTGCAGTGAGCGCGTCACCTCGTCTGACATGGTCACGTTTGGTTTCAGACGACCCACCCGCCTTCTTCGACGAATGCCGGACAGCCTATGCCAGCGTTGTTTACGAGCACGTCCACGGTGTCCCACCCAGAGTCTTGGATGATGGCATTGATTCGCGCCTTGACTCGTTCCGTTCCGATGGAAATGTCGAGCTGGGCACAGTGGACGTTTGACGCTCCTCGGAGCTCTGGGTCGCCAGTAATCTCGGACAGCGTTCTAGCCGTCGCGATGACGCGATCACCTCGGGCGAGCACGAGGCTCACGAGCCGCCGTCCGAAACCAGACGAAGTACCTGTGGGGTGACATGTCGCTAGGAATGCGGACCAACATGAGACGTACCTGTGATCAGCCATACTTTGCCAGTGGTGAGAGCCATGTAGGATGATATGATGCGGGGGTAAAACTTTGTGGGCAATTTTTATCGCTCTGGGTGATACATTTATAGTACAATGACTCGGAGCTGATAGGGTTAGTAGCCATCGATTTGCTTGGTAACTTGGGCCGACGTATGTGCGACCCTGGACGACGAACGAAATAAGTGGTGCCAGTGATCACGGTTTGATCCACTCTACCTCCCTTGGTCCGGTAGGAGCCGACAAGATCAGTACTGATAAATTGGTCCATATCCTATCGCATCCTAATCATCGACCAAACCACCCATTCCGAGTCGACAGTCAAGATGACCCGTAGATTCTTCGTTGGCGGTAATTTCAAGATGAACCCCGTTTCAGTAAAGCAGAAGGAGGATATCATCAAGATTCTGAACGAGGCTGATTTGGATCCTGCAACCGGTAACGTACCCAATCCCCATGGAATGGTATTACGGGACTGAGGGACCGATAGAGGTCGTCATTGCACCCCCTGCGCTCTATCTCCTCACCCTCAAGGGTATCCTTCGCAAGGACGTCCAGCTTGCCGCACAAAACTGTTACCTCAAGTTATCGGGCGCCTTCACGGGCGAAATCAGGTAAAACGGTTGATGTTCACGTCTGTCTCAAGGATTCATTTGTACCTTATTAGCCCGGCCCAGCTCGCTGACGCTGAGATCCCATACGTTATCCTTGGTACGTCCCGCCTGCGGGGTGATCAACCGTACTGAACTATCCCTTAGGACACTCCGAGCGCCGCACGCTGTTCCATGAAACATCCGAGACCGTTGGGCTCAGGACCAAGGTGGCTCTGGATGCTTCTCTCAAGGTCATCCTCTGCGTTGGGGAGACGCTCACGGAAAGAGAAGCAGGGAAGACGACAGAGGTAGTCAATGCACAGCTCCAGGCCGTCGTAGATACTTTCGGCGATGCGACGACATACTGGAGGCACGTTTCTTTTACTCTCGTGGCCTCAAGCCAACAACGCTGATTGTTGGATTCAGCAACATCGTGATTGCTTACGAGCCTGTGTGGGCGATCGGCACGGGAAGGGTTGCCACGGCTCAACAGGCGCAAGAGGCGCACGTCGAAATCCGTCAATTCTTGGAGAAAAAGGTGTCTAAGAGCGTTGCGGAGACGACCAGAGTCATATACGGCGGCTCTGTCACGGCGGCGAATTCCAAGGAGCTCGGTGCGCACCTCTCCTCTGTCGTGTTTTTATGCTCACTTTCCATGGACTTGAATAGCGACGCAACTGGACGTTGACGGATTCCTTGTTGGCGGTGCGTCGTTGAAGCCCGAGTTTGTGGACATCATCAATGCGAAGAGGCAGTAGACCAGATATCGGTCGTATGTAGCATTGGTGTATTTGTAAACAGTAAGTAGTAGAGACCCAAAAAGGAAGTCATCACATCACCTCCTCGCGCAACAAGTCAAGGCTGCGTGTACAAATGAACCTTTACTGAGAGCTCTAGTCTCTGTCGTATCACGATGTTGAGGTCGCTTCTAGCACCTCTTCGAAGCCATGTACTCGAAACCGGCTTGGCAGACGATGGACAGCCCGACTCTCCCCTCGTCACTCCCACCGACAGAATGGCCCTTGCGAGCCAGGTTAAGTCTCTCGTGGAAGCATTGAAACTGGCGGAAGATGTCCACTCGAGAGTCACGGTGAAGTTGCATGTTGCATTATCGAGTTCTGTCTGTGCTCACAACTATCTTGTCACGGTGCAGGTCCTGCACTCCCTCCAGTCGGTCTTGGGAGAGCAGCACTCTGCGGCATTAGATGCTTTTCGGGAGGCAGACGGATTTCTCGTCTTGATGCATGTCCTCTCGACACTCCCAGCGACGACATCTGCATTGTCAAGCCCTCAGACAAGTCAACAAGTGTTCGATTGCATACAACTTGCGTTCATGCTCACTTCCAAGGCTTTGGATCGACACGCCGGCAACTTGACCTTTTTCGAGGTCAGTCGTCCACTCGCGTCTTGCCCTGCCCATAAACCCAGACCAAACCTCTAGCAATACGTCGGCTACGCGACGTTGTCCGATGCTTGCAATGCGCTCGTCAAGCATCCTGTCACCTTTGAAAGGACTCTCGGATGTCTTCTTTCCCTTTCTTTTCACGAATTCGCTGTGGTCGGTCTATTCGTTACGTTGCAAGCATATTGCCACGACCTCCACGAGCTAGACATCCATTTCTTGGAATTTGCCCCGTCACTCAAAACTATCCATCTCCCTCGTATCTTTAGTATCGTCTGGGAGCTTGTGCTTGGATCTCTTGCGACAAACCCGTCCCTCCGGCTCGTTGCATATAAGATATTGGAACACCTCACCCAGTCCTCCCATCGCAATCTCGCCATCTTGAGCATGTTGGGCATACTGACGCCCATGTTTTCCAGCTTCATCTCTTCTACGAGCGATGTGCAAAGTTCCCATGCTGCGGAACGTAGGCTGCAGTGCAAGATCATCAAGCGGCTATTCGAGATGGGCGCTTCCACCCGGGACGTGCAACGATTATTTCAGTGCGCGGTGAAAGAGAACACATCTCTGGACGCGGAGATGATAGACCTCATTCGCATCGCGTTGAGGTCCAAATGGCCTTCTCACCTCTGCTTCCAGGACATGTCCACTGTCACGATGCCACTGGGTGACAGCAATACCCTCCCACCTTCTGGTTTGACGTTCATGGTGAGTATCATGAAAAATTTTCTTCCGCGCCGTAGGTCACACTCGCCCTTATAGTTATGGGCGTGGTTCGAAAGGATGCCCTCTGCCGCCCACAGAATATTCAATATTGCTTTTGGCTCGCGTCGTGCCATTGAATTGACTATTGACAGCAATGGTGCTCTTGCATTACGAACGAACTCACGTCGGGAGTTTACAGTTTTATCCAAGACACAAATCGCAACCTCGCGCTGGACTCATATTGTTCTCGTTTATTACCCACATCGAGCCTCACAAGCCGCCGTTCGTACGTTCGAACACGTCATAAATCGTCCCAGGTTTAATACCCCCTTCAGGCGTGTTTATAGACGGTATCCGTAGTGAAACGTTTGACTGGGCATACCCAAGTATCCACGAGGCTTCCGTTGGAGAAATCACCCTGGGCGACGAAAGACCAGATAGGAACGCTAGTTGGTGTGTAGCGACAGCACATCTTCTTTCTGCGCCACTAGGTGACTGCCTCCCCGTATCCGCACCCTGTTGTTGCTAAACAGTGCCAGATGATGATCTTCCTAGATTTATCCACCACTTGGGTCCCAGATACGAAGGAAACTTTCAGGATAGAACGCTTGTCCGCTTTCTCACCTACGAGGCATCCACTTCGCTGAATATGCACATGATCGGACCTGGTTTGGCTTCCGCAGAAACGTCTCTAAAAAAAGCCATCAGAGATGGGGTTCTCTTCGCAGAGACATCCATTCTGTGCAGGTTTGGCAACCAGGATGTCATTGGCATAGACTTTCCGCCATTGGACCCCCTCCTTCTCTCGAAAAAACAAGATACAAACAAATGTTCCACCTCTGGATCCCCCGTTGCCATATCATGTCGACCATTGGACCTTGCCTTGTGGAGTGTGGGCGGCGCTCGGCTGGTGCTTTGTTTGGTATCTCTTGCCGAGGTGAGCACGTTGCATATCGTATGGGCGGCTCGCTGATCAATAAAAGACATCGCACGAGCTGTCCCGGGCCATCTCCATCCTATGTGATGGTCTTCGCAATTGTTGGCAAATGTCGGACGATATGGAACGAGTCGGTAAGACCGTGTTACCCTGATCGTGCCCGTCGTCATCGCTAATAACCATAGCTGGTTACGATGTCCTTGCTAGTATACTTTACCAAAAGTGTCGCCTTATCAATATTACGACCTTCGAGATCCTGTTCGAGTTTTTCGGGCTCAGCTTTCGATCTCCAGAGTAAGAAGCATTTTGTGCATGCTTTCGCCATATGACTCAGAGTTGGCCATTCAAGCGCTTCCACTATCACAAATACGATCGCATACAATACTATCGCACTCGATTTTGAGCTTTGGTCAATGACAACCCCCGATATCCAACGGGCACATCTGGAACATTTCCAATTTCTCTTGCGTTCTAGCCGCCACAAGAAATTCAATGCCAAGGCTCGCTTATCAAAACTGAGTCTCGTCCGTAAACTGCTTTTTGCTATGCAAACATCATGGTACCCTCCGGAGACAGCTCCCCATATCGCAAATGCACTTGGCGTTGTCGCGCAAGCCTATTTCTCTGCGGATGATGCCATCAAACCAGTTACTTCATATATTGCAGCGAACGCTTCTTCTGGTCTGTGTAGAATGTTCATCTGTATGGGGACATGGTTATCCTGACGACTTTCTAGATTCTGTATCACACCCATCACCACGGGCTTCCTATGCAGGTAGCAATTATACTAGCGAGAAAGCGCAGCTCGTGCTGGACGCGGTTATAACCATCCTCCGAGCTCCGACCATGTACATGAAATTTGCAGAGGTCCTACCGATTGCACGCGTCGTGTTGTTATGGCTTGGATCGGAGCCATCCCCCGCTCTCGCTCGCCAAATTCTTATCATCATTGGCATCAGTTTCCGTACTTCCACTTCGTTTGGGAAAAAATTCGAACTTAAGAGTGGTTGGCTTGCATTGAGGAAGGTGCTACCACCTATCTGGAACGATGACATTCACGAAGTTGCTCTCGATCTGCTGCTACAGCCGACGCGAGACGGTGGAACCGCCTCGAAGGCTGTCAAGTGCCCACAGACGCTTGCGGTCGTGTTGCTTGCACTTCGTCAAGGGCTGCTGGCATGTTCGAACCCACAAGTCCAAGGTTGGTCGTCTTCTTCCAGGTTGGCAGCCGACATTGACATCACGTCACTCAGGGCCGTCGAGGCCCGTCGTCGAACGGATTCTTGACGATCTGATCAACCTTCACGGTTCACATTCCTCGTTTCGCCATCTGTTTAGGTCGCAGAGCTCGACCGAGATTCTCATCGACTGTCTCTTGTCTTCACCTGGCAACGACGATCTCAAGATCTCCACGAAACTGACACAGATTGGGATACTGGTAGCGACAGGCAACCATGCCTCTCCCGTTCAGAAGCAACAGGTAGGCCAACAGCGAGATGGGGGTGTGGGACCTTTCTGACGCAATCGACATCCTAGATAATGGAGGTTACCAAACCTGGTTCTGGGCAGACAAGCCCTGTTGTCCCAGTCACGTCCAGTCGGCTTGCTTCTGTCCAAGAAGAGGCATTACGCAAAAATACGAGCCGTTTGGACGAATGGAGGACTGTGATCGTTGCGTCTGAACGTGAACGTTATCGGAAGACGTTTATCGATACGTAAGAGACAGGCTGGTTTGGCATGCGGTGTGATCTGATTTTGAATGACAGGCGCGAGCGTCGGCGGCGTATCACGGCAATTGGCGAGAGCGTGCTGGGAGGGTGCTCGGAACGCGATGTGTGGTGCCATCTTGGGCCTGAACGGACGTGGAGATTGGATGAGACGGAAGGCCCACATCGAACGCGGTGGGCGTGTCTTCAGTTGTTTCTCGTCACGTCCGCTCAACAGAGTACAGGAACAAGCTGGAGCCTTTTGCAGAGTCACCTGATCCGGTGCATCATGCAGAGAATAATGACGGTACGACGAATGGCGGGAAAGATACAGAAGTCGCTTCTACGTTGCAAATGGACGGTTCCATCAAGGACGACGCAGAGACGTTCGAGGAAGATAACGGGAATGCACTCACGGAAGAGATCGCGGAAGACAAACATCGTCGAGTAAGGCACGAACTCGAACCGGGCGACGTCATCGAGGCGGTTAGCACCATATGTCGGGTATCTGGGGTGGATGCTTACCGTATGGATGCCCTTTTTCTGCGTGTCGTCGGACCGCCTAACGATTGTGCCTGTTTCCTAGCCGGGTTACTCATTTTCGGACATACGTACCTGTATATGTTGGACGGACTGATCGAGAACGAGGTAGGGGAGCTGATCGATGCTGTTGATGCACCGAAAGGAATGTTTTTCGTCGCTGGGAGTACGCCTCATCTGCGTAGTCCCCAGAGAGCGCGGCGGTGGTGAGTGGCGATTTCTGTGTGCCCACCTTTGCTCATAGTACCGCAGGCCGCTCGAACAGATTGCAGGGTTTTCAAACAGATCATTTCTGTTTAGGGATGTCGCGTGCGTCATCCCTGTGGTCATATTGGACGTTTGGCTCAATCGAGGTTCAGTCTCGAATTTTTTTTCAAGGACAGTCGCACGCTATTGGCCGTCTTCTTGAACAGTGGCCATCGCCACGGCGTTTCGGAGAGGCTGCAGGCCATCATAACGCGCCATTCGACCCATGAACACGCGTCGATCCTTGGACTCGTCTTGCGAGAGATGAGCATTGCGATGCCAACGGGGAAAGGAAAGGCGACGCTGAACGCGCACGAAAAGGCATTGGCGACCGCTCAACGACAGTGGCAGAACCGAGAGATCAGCAATGTAGGTGGACCGATTGTGATGCACCACGGTTGACTGGATGGTCTGTCGATAGTACACCTATCTGAGTCTCTTGAACCAACTCTCGGGACGCACGCCGAGCGATGCGACACAGTATCCAGTCTTTCGTATGTCTCCTCGGATGTATGCGCGCGTCTGTGTGTCTGACCATGATCGAATAGCCTGGATTTTGAATGATTACACCTCGGAGACGTTGGACCTGTCGTCGCCCGATTCGTTCCGAGAGTAAGCCATCTTCCATACACCTTCATTGTTCAGGCTCGTATACTTTGCATAGTCTTTCAAAGCCGATGGGGGCGCTGACACCGGAACGTTGTGATATCGCTCGAAGTCGATATGAAAATTTGGCCAGCGTCGGGGAGAAACCATTTCACTATGGTACTCATTTCAGCTCGTACGTCTAACTTTTCGAGCCGAGATCGTTTCTGGCGGGTAACGCGTGCTTGACGGACAGGTCCATGATTGTGTGCCACTACTTGATTCGCATGGCGCCGTATACGGGCATGTTCAAGACCCTCCAGGTTCGTCTCTGTTTCGGGGTTAAATCGATTGAAGTCATGCGTTCTCACAGGGTGGAGATTGGGATATTCCGGATAGACTGTTCATGTAGGCCGAACGGACCCCCCCAATTCATGCGTTGCTGATGGTCGTGCATAGTGACGTCGGAAGGGCATATCTGTCTGCGTCTCAAGATGTGAGGGGTGACGTCCGAGAACTTGTTCCCGAATTCTTTACGTGCCCAGAGTAAGTTCAACGCACAGGTCACCGATACTTGTCTCATGCATCTGCTAGGTTCCTCGAGAACTTGTCCAACCTCGACTTTGGTACTTCGACGAGCACGGGCGAAAAGATTCACAACGTGAAGTTGCCCCCGTGGGCCAAGGGAGATGCTCTTTTGTTTATACACATGCATCGTCAAGTGAGTATTACATTTCGGATCCATTCGTTCTCTTCAGCTCGTTTTCGTCTTTCCGAAGGCCTTGGAAAGTCGCTACGTGAGCGAGAATCTGCCGGCGTGGATCGACCTCATATGGGGATGCAAGCAACATGG
>JBBPLE010000407.1:0-17005 GCA_038089675.1 Boletales sp. KT-2023b | reverse complement strand
CACCGGATCGGACGATTCTTTGGTGCGCATCTGGCGCCTCTCTCATGCTTCTTCATCGCTGTCGCCATTCATGGGTTCGGCGATGGCCAAGGGGCAAGAGCCCTCTCTGGCTCTCGTTCATCTGCTGCGCAAGCACGGAGCCCCTATAACTTGCCTTCGTGCATCCAGGGCCTGGTCGGTAGTGATCAGCGGCAGCTTGGATGGCAGCGTCATTCTGTGGGATCTCAACAAGGGACTATACGTCCGATCTATTTGGCATGCGAGCGGGGGCAGCTCAATCCAGGACGCGGCTGTGCATCTTGTGGCGATCAATGAATCCACGGTACGTTGCAGTCGGTGGCATTTGGCCACACCCACTTGTTGACGATCAAGACTAGGGTTACATCGCTACTTGTTCGGCCCATGTCTTATGGTTACACAGCATCAACGCGCGACCGATTGCGAGATTGGACCTCTCGTCTAACGCGCCTTGCCCATATGTGACGTCGATCGGATTCCACGAGCGGGATTACTCACACCTGGGGATCCTCGCAACTGGCCATGCAGACGGTTCTGTAGCACTATATACATGGGGTACGGAAGACACGCCCGCGGGTGCTCGGGCGCAGTGGAGCTTCTTAAAGGTCCGTGATTTGGATGTTGAGACATATACCTCTGCGTCCGTCACGTCGCTCGACTTTATCGGGTACGATGATTCGTTTTAACTAACCTATCTTACCTTTTCGCTGACACACGTGTGCTTGGTCGGTCGTAGCGAGACATTGTGGGTTGGGGATTCGTCGGGCAAGGTGGCTCGGTGGGCTCTCCCAGATCAAAAGAAACACGGTCTGCATCTGCTGAGGTAGTCCATGTCTGTGACCTGTATCGTAAATTGCATCACATTGAAGAGTTGGTTTCACGGCATGTGGCAACCGTGTTTGGGAAATGAGCGTGCTATTGTGCTAACGAGATGATATGCAAGGTGATCTACGCCCGGCGAGCGGGTATTGGGCGTAGGCTATACGGAAAATCAAGAGGCCCACACGCGTGTGAGACATGACATGGGAGAATGGTGGACTGACAGATCCAAGTTAGTAGAGTCTGGCAGCTGACTCTGTGCGGCAGATACGAACGTTTCAAGTCCATTCCGCCCGGTGTCAAGCAAATCATGGGCAGCATGCATTCCTTCGACCTGATCAACGATCTGAGGGTCTTCTTCGATCGAACGTGCTATTCGCTGCCCTGTATCACGGCTGCAATCGGTTGAAACCCAGCCCCTGTCATCGACAACCAGTACTGCTGGCACCGTCAGCGAGAAGCTACGGAGAACGGGCCTGCCCGCCGACGGTGACGGACAGGTTTCAATGCTTAATTCAGGTACCATTCCATAGTGAATTGCGGCAGGACTCAGACTGATGGTGACAAGCTTAATGGCAAGGAGCAAAAAAAGAACAGTAACTTCAAGACATCAAATGCACGACCAAAGGTATCGAGTGCGTGAACGCGCTGGCAGCAGTGATACGTGGAAAATGGACCTGAAGTTAGACATTGGGCCCGATGATCTATATATTCGGCAATCAAGGAGCGACATACATATCGCGGGGTTCCTGACAATCCAGAGTCGCCGATCAGTTGAACGCGTGAACAGAAAAGGCAGAGACGGCCCGCCAGAGTTTTGCTGCCTGGCATGACATGCAAAGCATCCGTGATTCACACTATCTGTTGCCGATCACGTCTAACCTGTTCAGCCCCGAAGAAACGGCGATTTGAAGGTCCTTACGATTACGGGATTACAATCCTCTCTACTTGCACTTGTCAACTGTCAGGTGCTGATTTGGTCACAAATACGAGTCCAGACTTGGAAGCTTGCCGTTCTGTTTACCTGCAATGTGTTCCTGTCAAGTTCCAACCCGTCAAGAAGTGGTTAAAATGGGGTCCTTTTATTCCCATTCAAATGACCTTCCTCTGTGGCGGTTGAGGGTTCGAGATCTTGGTGTCACCAGGTGTCTTTGTGGGGAGTGGTAGGCATTTGGATTTGTTAAGCGGTAAAGCGGATGAATATTTCTCAACCCAGATAAGCTGCGGCTGCCTGCTGGTGATAGCGAGCCTGAAGATCACAAAGTCACATGTGTCACATCAGGCCACCTGCAGGATGTTACTAAGTTGTTATCAGGGAGGCACCCACCGATGCTGCTGTGGGTTCCATATTTAGGATAACCAAGCACATACACAACAGTCCAAAATGTATATATGGAGGAACCTTGTGAAGGAGAGATATGTACATACATATACACGGATATCCCAGCCGGTCTTCCGGGGTATTGTAGGCGTCCGGTCAACATAAAGTTTAATCTTACCCAGTTATCGAAGGTTGCTTGATAGCATGAGCGACAGTGGAAAGTTGACATCCGTAGCGCAGATAGGATAAGAGTTCAGAAGTAGAATACGTGCGGCTGCTTCGCAGCACGGCTTTGTCATTCTGTTGATGAAGTATCAGCCGGTAAGAAACAAAAGAACATATATTAACGTTTTTTTATCTTTTGTTTCGGGGGAAATGGCGAAGGGAAAGGCTTCCAAACATTGGAAGCATCCATCTAGGTAGAACGGGCGGGGTTCCTGGTCGTATTTATGGCAGTGCTCACCTTCCCATCGCATATCTTCTAGGCGAAGAACGTGGCATGCCATGTTAACGGGTGTACTATTCAAGTCCACATATGCTTCCACGCGTACACGACCCTTGACGGGATTATCGGACAAGTCTAGAACCTGTGGTCTGCAAGGGAACCTGTTTTACGGATGTCACAGAGAACCATCGGCGAGTAAGACGAAGCACTCACGAAGAACCTTGATTTACAAAGGCTTCGCGTTGCTTCGTTTCCATGGGTCATGGGTCACCTTCCGCAAACCGGTTGCGAAGAAGAGAACCTTTTGCCGAAGCTTTCGCACTCTGCTATCCGTATCCTGGTATGAGCACTGTGACTTGGTGGTGTCACCTCTTCTGGGAGTGGCCCGGGATACTCGCTGTGGAGTTATAATGCCATCAGCCATCCATTTCGTTGTTCAAAGACGGCCAACAATAAACAATGCCAAACTTGAGTGCTTAAGTTACGGTCACCTACCAACGCTGTCAGCGCAGCGAACTGATGAATGTCTTTATCGTGGACGGAACGAAAGGATCTTCTCGGTTCACTACTACAAGCTCGTGGCGACGACGAAGAGGGCGTTGCCCTCGACCGTGTTCTACATGGTCAGAATGCGATTGGAAAGACGTGTAAGTTCTAACTTCTTCATTGCTTCTAACAAGTGATCATTTTTCCGATCAATTATTAAACGCAGCAAAGACGATCAGGATTGATTCATTGCGATTCAGCGACGAAGATCTCATTGTACTTGGTACCCTTGATCGTGGCCAATTCGGCGTCGTGTGTTCCGTCTCGCTCAGGCTTACACTTCTCCCACTGAGTCTGGAGTTTAGATCGATGTGGTCAACTGTGTTCTCGATGGACGCGTATATGTTCGCAAGTCGATCGAAAGGGCATTTGCTCTTAGATGTCGTGAAGTAATCTACCCCAGCGGATAGTCTCCATCGTGGTTGATTAGAATTTAAACAGCAATGCTCCCCAAAATTAGAGCGCGACATTTTGATACTTGCCAAGCGCAACCACACCATATGGGCTCCTCATTTATTATGTTCCTTCCAAACTTCTACCCACCTTAACCTCATCATGGAGTATTGCGAAGGCGGCACGCTATGGGACGTGCTTCAATCCAGTCCTCACGGTGGCAGAATATTGGAAACCGACCTAGAATGGTGGGCCCCTCAAGTGGTGTGCGCAATTAATTGGTGTCACTCTCAAGGATTTGCTCATCGGTAGACCATCCTTTGAATAAGTCGAAAATCACTCTGACCACGGCAACTCAGCGACGTTAAACCACACAACTTCGTTCTAACTTCGACTTTTCGTTTACGCTTGATCGATTTTGGTTCTGCAGCACCCCTATCTCCCCCAGCTCCGGATGGGAGCCAAAGCATTCCTCAGCGGCATTCACTGGTCCCTTGCGGGACCTGTGACTATATCTCCCCCGAAATCCTGCAAGCTCACGAGGATGCTCTATTTGCGCTTGAGCTCTCTGATGAGCCCCCAGTCTCTCCTGGCTTCGAGAAGCCAACAAGCACATGCGGTTTGGAGACAGATTGGTGGAGTCTTGGAGTGATGCTTTATGAACTTGTATATGGTGTGACCCCGTTTTTTGCTAATGATATCAGAACAACATACCTTCGGATTATGAACCATGAGGTCTGACCCTCTCTACTTTATTTCGATTATGAGGGTCTCATTGGGACTAGACCAGTTTGCGGTTTAACATGTCCATCCCTATTTCTGATCCCTGTCGCGATTTGTTACAACGGTGAGCATTTTTTGCCGAATATTCGATGGTTTATCTGACATCTTGAAGGCTTTTGACCTCCCGCGAACGCAGACTCGGCCGTCACACTGTGATGGAAATCACTGAGCATTCATTCTTCAAATATACACACTGGGCGAGCGTTGGAATGGGTAATACATTCATTTCAACTCTCAATCTCTTTAGTAATGCGGTTTTAGATAATTCTCCACCGGAACTACACGTGCCACACTTTACATATACAACATCAGCTAACAATCCATCGTATTGTGCATCCCCCGAGGCCCGAGATGATACTGTTTCACCTCCATTCAATTTTTCTGCTCTGTTTCAGTCCTCCGTGAACACCTCGCCAGCCTGGTCTATACTACGCTCAACTCCTCGCGTCACTCCTGGATCTGAATCCCCCCAAGCCGAAGCTTCCTTCATTGGGTTTTCGTGGGGACCCCCCAGAGATGCATTCATACAATTAGATGATGCAAGTTGGAAAACACCAAAAATCCTCAAAACCCCTCGGCCTTTGCTTCCTGTTCGGTCCACCCCCTACCCGTCGCATAGACAAAGTGAGGTGCCATCTGACCACCCGGGCGCTTTCGTGACACCCGTTCGTCCGCACAACGCGGCTTTAACAAGCACTACTGGTCGCACACCAACGCGTCGGGCTGTATCCGATCGCGAGGCGATGAGGCAACTCGTGGATTGTATCGGCATGAGCGCGCGAAAAAAAGTGCTTGCCAGCGGACGAAAGCCTCGAATCCTTGGCTCTGTCTCTCGGAGCCGAACAACCTCTCTTAAAAAGGAGCTCAGATTCGGGCCACAGTCTACCGTAACCAGTGTCTCCAACGGAACCTCTGGCGACTTCCCATCTGTCTTCGTGGCGTCGGAGTCCGAGGCTACAGAATCAGGATCAGAGGGTCCCCCCAGCCCGAGTCCAAGTCCGCGCCCCGGATCGGCAATGTCGATGCTGAGCCGCAGAAGCGCAACGCCGACGATACCCATACTTTCTCACCCCGCTAGGTTGCTAAATCCACCGCCTTCCCAGTCCGACCTGTTTCAAGCACAGGAATACCAGGTTGAGAGCGGGGGATTGGAAGACAAAGATGATGAGGTTTTCTCCCTATTGGAGGAACGCCATGCAGTGCTGGTTTCGCAGCTATTCGATATGCAGAATCAGATAGATCATCTAAGGGAACTCGTTGGGCCGTAAGGTCGGAAATGTGATAGGCACCTAAAACAAGAAGCGTGTGGGTTCTCCGCCGATCTCATCTGTCTTCAGCCGGACCCACGAGAGAACCACATGAGCTGCGGAGACGAGCAAACTTCACCGATAATGGGAATGATATTCCAGCCGACGCGAGAACCCCTGAAAACATGATCTTGGTTGATATCTCACTGTTGCATCTGAATCGGGACCCGCTTCACGTACTTGGGAAACAGTCACTCGGACTTTCCAAAAAGGCACATGCAACACAAGACATGTAACAGGTCATATAGCCCGGCGGGCACAAATACTCTTTATCCTTCTTAACCGTATGTTTAGGCTAGTGGGTGGGATTGTTTCTATTCGTGGGGTGGCATCTCCTTGGACATGGGGACCCTCTGCAGGGGATAATATCGGCGGTGGAGTACCACCGTGGCTAGTACTGATATGTCGCGGATAGCCAAATACGTACGGTGTATGTCACTTCATCAAACTAATTATGTACTGGCGAAAAATAACCCGGCCACTCTGTCGGCTGTGAGATCCTCACACACCTTCTCTTCGAAGTCTTCGCTTGAACCGTATTTAGGAAGATATGTCAGACCCCATCTATATAATCGCCCTGGGCTTCAACCTTCTGGCAGCAGTGCCCCCCTCCCCGACTCCCCCTTCACGACCTCGACATGACAGGATTCGTATTCTGGCAGAGCATTGCGCGCATTGTCCGTGTTCTATACCGGTTTACGAAATCCGATGTCATTACGACTCTGATCCCTGTAGTGAGTCTGACTTCGTATGATACCACACTCAAATACTAATCGTACACCAGACATTGTTTGCTGCCGCTGCCGCTCCACTTTGCGACATCAGGCATCTTCCCGGTGTAATATTTTGGATATGGTTGCATCTCTTACAGTTCAATGTCTCGAACCAGTTGGTCGACCCAGAAGAAGACGGCAAGAATAAAGCTTTCCGTCCAATCCCAGCTGGTCTCATTAGCGTCTGGGACGCTACAGTTTTGCGCTGGCTCCTCACTCCGGCTTGCTTGTGGTTTTCAGCCTCATATAGTGTCGAGTTGTTCGCCGTCAGCGCGGTGCTCTCTTCGATGATCATTTGGTACAACGAGCTGCGGGGCCACGAGCACTGGTATTCAAAGAATCTTATAACAGCGTTAGGCTATTCATTGTTCGAGCTGGGTGGAACTCTCACCGCAGGCAAGTTTTCGCGTTCCTTCGTGCATCACTCTTGCTTAACTCGACTACAGGGTGTGATAGGACTACCATAGAGCCGGTTGCGTTAATTGCCATGGTTATGAGTATGGTGATATTCGCCACTACTCTCCATTGCCAAGATTTTAAAGACGAAGAAGGCGATCGGATGATAGGAAGAAGGACACTGCCCATCGTATTCCCCTCCCTGGCCCGAATCTCGGTTATGGTTGGGCTCCCGCTTTGGTCCGTCTGCTTGACGTGTTTGTGGAAGATCGATGTGTTATGCAGTGTAGCGTTTGTCGCATATGCCGGCTTAGTGGGCATGCGATTCATGACGCTCAAAAACACCCAAGCGGACCGAAATTCGTGTAAACTCTACAGCGTAAGTCTAATGATATTGATTATGTTGTGCAGGTGCTAACATGACTTGCAGTTGTGGTTCTCTGTTGCCCATTTGTTGCCAGGATACTGGCGGTTCTTCTATGGTGCTGGGATTTGTCTTTCTCGTCTCTGATTTGTGGCGATGTTGTATCATTACCTCGACTGCAGGACAGGTGTACCGAAGATCTCATGTTACTCGCACTTTACCATTGTTGTTGTGATAATAGCCCGAGGGATGGGGATGGACATCGTTTTATCTCAAGTAGCAAAACTACGTTCAACTCAAACTTGTACATTATAATGCTCGCCTCTTTCATATGAGATTGCGATCAACTTTGTGGCTTGCTAGGGAGCCCCTGAGCAGTCTGCTTCCGAACCTCTGGGTCCGGTTGTCTTTGTTTTACTATATACGACACGTCACATAGTGATACCATGTCGTAGTGAGGGTACAATGTTGTACAAGGATATCACCATATGCGTTTACTCGTCAAGGGTAGCCGCACAGTACCCAAAAACCACTTTGAATCCGATTCAGACGTCATTGACATCGGAGTGAAAATACACCGACTGACGGCCATGAGGCATACACGAGGCGCGAGTCGTAAGGCCTGCTGCCGCATGATGAAAATCACTCGATACTGTCAGATCATGCGTTTTGATCCGAGTATTCCCATAAGCCTATATTAAGTACATGTCATCCTGCTCGTCAGTTATCGAGAGCACGTCGTGGTCCCGGTCATTCTTGTCACTTTCTGCTCTTGAGACTTGAGCGTTGTTCGCATGCTCAGTAATGTGACGTGACGTGACGCGACGTGAGAATGCTGTCGTATCAATGCGGAAGATTCGACGCGACGTATCGCCAATGATGTTGAGCACGCATGGCAGTTGTGCATGCACACATGGACAATTCATTTAGTAAGAGAAAAGGGCGATCCCTGAGAGATCTGATTGGTGAGTTACCCCATATCAACGTCAGTCGTTAAGAGGCGGCCGATTCGGTTAGGTGCACGTAGCTTTAGATGTTGGCATTTACTGCCAGCTGAACGCGAAGTTAACTAATAAAACAGGACTGTTATCTAACGATTCTAATCAGCGATGGTGCAAGAACGCCCTACAATTAAACCCAAAACATTCGAAAGCAGTCACCTGTCAGTCAGAACCAGTCTCTGCGGCTCCTTCGGGTCAACATGTCACTTGACATGTGCGTTTCAAGTCCAAATATGCGTCAAGCGGGGAAAGGATGTACCTATCTGGCGCCATGTGCAACCTTCGAACTTCGCAAGGGGACTAGCTAGGAGATTTGAAATTGTGGCCTGAGGACGTACGAGGGTAAACGCGGGCAAGTGAGCTGAAGTGATCACAACAGCAGCTGCCCACACGTGGTCGCGTTGTTTGCAAAAAGATGCTCAGGGAGTCATCGAGGCGAGGTAATCCCATTACGCCGCTATGATCCTTTATTTGGCATGTTTTGAATTGCAGGCCGTCACGCACACAAGCGCTTTGCCACTGCGGCACGCTTAAAGTTCGTTGCAAGGCGCAACACCCTAAAATTCATCGTCCGTGATGCCGAGCGAAATGCACGATGATGGAAGGTAACGTTCGTTATCTACCCATGTTGCCACAGACACGAGACCTGCTTAGGTTTTAATGAAGGAGGTTTAGGGTGCCGACCCGCCCTAACCCAATCTGGTTGCGGGACAGGAACACAGCGATCTGGCGTAAAGTTGATATACATAGTGGTGTCTCGACTCTCTAACGACCTTCCAAGTTAATTCCTTCATATGACTTACCCTCACGGATGCGGTGGCGTCAATACCGCCGCACGGAGAGCAGGGTCCGCTCAGGCCGTGGCGCAGTACAACTGATGCGTGCTACGTAACACAACTTTCACAAGGGAGGGTTCAAGTTGCGCCCTCCGGATAGCGGCGTAACTTTTGCATGGGATTGTAGACCGGCACAGTAATAAGGATAGTCTAGATTTGTTTCCAAGTATTGCCGAAAATGCGGCCGAACTGTCTACCGAACCGAACCGAACGTTGACATCAAGAAAAGTTTGACACAGAGTGGCTTGTAAGACGGTTCTTGACAGCGGAAGCACTATTGCTGTACGTGCTGGTCCTTTGGCCGGGACAAGCTGGAATGGAATAGAAGCTGATCACGGTAGCAAATCAACTTTGAATATTAGTAAGATGTAATCGGCGATGTACCTGTCCGATCAAGTCGGACTCTTTTACGGAGTAAGTACAGGACTCCAAGAGCAACCTGAGAAAGTACGCCCACAATCGATATGATTGATATGATTGTGTCATTCAGATGCACATATGCCACAATCCTGGAATCGCAATGTCGCCACCGGGTCATAGTATGTGCCTCAAAGGTCCGACTTGCTCCGCTTCGTTGCGATTGATCCGTCGGGCCGAGGGCGACGGAACATGGTGGAGCCAGGAGTCTGCAAATTAGCGAAGCCAACTTTGTGTCGTTTTGCAAGCTGGAATGCTCATGTGTCGATGAGATCGCGTCTCTCATGGCACAGAGCTCTGGTAGCACTTTCTCTCATTGGAGCACTGTGGTCACATGGTGCACCCTTCGATAACCATGCTGTATGTATTCAAAACAACTATTTGTGTTCTGTTGTTGGACGGTTACCGGTAAGTAAAATAAAAATAAAATAAAAAGATAGAATATATCCACATTCTAGTTGCCAGGACCCGATGGATGGCGACCGCCGACCGCTGATGAAACGTACACGCATAGCAGCGGTATCATCAGATCATTTCCATCATTCTCTGCTGTTAGACCACCCTCCAGCAGATGTGTTTCCACTTGCAAGTTGAACGCAACCGACTTTCGTAGTCACGGTATTACTTGCACTCAATGGTTATCAAATCACCAGCTGTGTTCCGCACAATGGCCAGCTGATCCTTGGCACAGAGATATTCGGTCATCGAAAGAAAATGGGTCCCATGCTGGAAGCACCCGCTGCGCATCACCGTTCAGCACAACATATCTAAGATTTCTCAAAGAGCGAACATCAGATTGCTCCTATGAAGGACCACCCGCTAGCCGTACTCCCAAGGAAATTGTATGGAGAGTGTCACCGAAGAAAAAGTACGCTGTCACTTGCTGCATGTATGTCTTTACTTCGATTGGGGTCTTCACCGTCGAGGTTCAGCCAACTGGTCGTCGAGTCACGGCATGTAGGATCTTTTGCTTGTGCTACCTAATATTCGATCGGATGTGATGAAGCAGGTCATGTATTGATGATAACCAGCGTTATTGTGACCTTCATCCTGTATACCTAGCGATTGTTATATCGACGGACTGTTTTTATACCCTCGTTGAGTTTCAAGTTCGCACCTCCGGGGTCAGGATGGGATCGTTGCACTTATTATCTCCAATACTTGCCTGATCCAGATCATCCAACTGGATCGGTTCGGCTTTTCTCGTAAATCTACTCGGTTGGTTCCTTGGGATGTTTTTTGGAAACTTTTTGATCCGCACCTGGACCGCTTTTTTTTTTTTTTTTTTCGTCAGCCAGCGAATTTGTTTTGACTGCAGGAGATCGTTCCTTGCCTCACCAACTTCCTCCCAATTTTGATACAATCTCTACTGTGTGACGGTAACGGTTCGTGTATACGACCTTCTGGCCCTTTGCCGTCGACGATTATCCGTATTGCGAAAACGTTCACTCGCGGTTTCGGATCTTTTGTCTTTTCAATAGCAGCAGAGTTGTGTTTTACCCCCAATTTGCTTCGTGCGCGTATTATGGACTTGTCTCATGTGCTGGGCGAGCGGGTGCACTTTCGAAAAACTCAGAGTGGTGAGCGTCGAGGATGCCTCAGGTATGTCTTCGTAGGCCAGCGCTAACCGATCCCAGACGTTGGCTATTGCTTGGATGCTCCTCTTCCCCCTGATTACAGGACCTCACACACATTCCCATAGATGAAAGGGGTTAGCAGTTTCTGTCGCTTTCGACCAAAATTTCAAAGCTTCACTTGCCTGCGTGTGAACCGAAGAGGCTGCGTTCTCGGCGCCAGTGTACTAACCTGGGTGAGAGAATAGACACGCCACTTGCGGCGCCCAATCTATCCATCGGCAGTAAGTGCACTCTTCCTCTGCCACGAGGTTTCTATGTTGAAAGAACCTGTAGTATAATCGCAGAATTACTGAATACCGTTTTAAATCGGCCATGGTCACAACATGACCTTACCCATAGGTGTCTTAGTCGCCCTCGGGCTTGACTTCCCAGGCTACGGGACGTGCTCGGAGCGGTGCTACATGCCCTTTTTGTTACTGGTCTAAGCTTGCACCGAGATCGGGTAATGTAAATCCGGATCGCATCAATCCTGGTGGTGGGAAGACTGACCATCCTGTCATCAAGGTTTGATTATTCTTATTCTCGATGAAGATGGGCCCAGATTATATATGTACTTAGCTGACAACAAGTATGACATAACTGGTCAGGAGTAGTATTCTCCCAGATTCTCCGCTGAAGATGACGTAGCCGTGTACGTTGCAACGCACACAAGGCGGGGGGAATTGCGGGGCTTGGAAAAGCTTAATTGCGAGTTAGCATCATCGCGGGTACAAATAAACCGACGTTAACGGACGACCAACCGATCTGGCACTTCAAACCACATTAGCCGATGTACTGGGTGGAGTCTTTGACTTGCCTTGGCGGCTGAAAATGGCATCGTAGCAGCAACTCTGCATTTTTTTTAGTTGTATCTGATAGATATCGTCAGAAGTGTCCTCAAACATTATGTGTTAGACCGCACTAGTACAGATGACGTCCGAGGAGAGGTTGGTTGCAGCCAGTGTATCTTATGATTCTGTTGTCATGGATTTGCTCACCCTGATGTGACTTTGTAGGGCGGATGTAACTAGAGTGGTAGTAATAGACTGACAGTCGATGCCAAGTAGGGATACGCAGGCGTCAAGTGTGGGAATGTCCCGTCATTGCAACCTACCTTGGACGCTGCTCGTGACGGCGACGAGCCCATCACCGGATACCCCTCCAGAGGTACCCACTTGTGTCACCCCCGTCCATCCCAAGCCCTGCCGTTGACAGACTACACCATGCCCGCGCCTTCTGAAGCGTCGACGCGTACGCGGTTCTCAATTTCACGGTCGACGTCCTCCACGAACGCGAGCTTGCGTTCATCCCTGAGCGTCGCAAAACCGCGAGCAATGTCCAACGCGAGTAATATCAGCGGATGTACCACCGTGAAGCCATCTTCATCGCCCACGTCGACGGCGCTAACCACCTCTACCGTCTCTGCGATGAACAATGTCCGCTCGCCAAATGCGACGCCGGTTCCACCCGCTCCCTCTTCCAAGCGGGCGAGTGCATCTATGTCAAGCAAGGCTTCGCAATCGAGCAACCGACTTTCTGCCCCAAAGACGAAGCGGGCTGACCCCACTTCGCCCTCGCCTGTAAAAGGTCGCCGCATCTCCTTGATCGGGCCCCCAAGCGCGTTTCCGCGTTCGCTTCCCTCTGTGTCATTGACTCAACCGCCGGAGGGCGTGCAGGCCACGCCTTCGCGTACGAGAGTCATGTCTGAAGCTCCCACTCCTTCGCGAAATGCACAAATGCATGTGTCCTCTCGTTCACAATCTTACTCAAATTCTGTCTCGACTGGTCCTCCACCTCTTACTTCCTCAAGTGCTGCTAACAGGATGCACAAGTCACTTCTAGTGGAGAAGACTCCTCCTCGTGCCCGCGCCATGAGCACGGGCGTTACGGATAGTACTCCATTCAACGACAGGCAAGTTGCTTCCACGCGGAGCATCGCTCAGGCAACCCCCGTTAAGTCCACGGCACAAGCAACACCGGGGAAGTCTCCCGCACACGGAACGCCAGGCAAAAAATCCGCAGGACACGCTACCCCTGCCAAGTCTCCCAAAGTCATCAAGACGCCGGAGAAGTCGCCTCAAGCTCAGATTACACCGTCAAAGTCCCACCTCCTTCCTGTGGAGAAGGGTCAACGTAAAGGATCCGCAGCTTCGATCGCCGGTGGAGGTAGACATGAGTCCGTGGTTCCCTTGTCTGAATCATTGTTAGCACGAACGATGAGTTTGAATGATCCTGCGAGCGTCATTAACGGATCCGGTCCTCTCATCCAAGCCAATGGTGCCTTGACCTTGGTGAATAATGATTACCCATGGGATGATCGGGACGCGGATGACATTACGCTTGAAATGATAACCGATGTTGGTGAAGATACCGGAGACGAAGAGGTAAGTCCGTGTTTAACACCCCCGTTCACTCTGTCATTTGTACGATATTTTTCGTAATATCTGTTCTTCGTTCTTCCGCTTCCCGTTCTCGTGAGATATCGATAGGATTGCGGGCGTTCCCTGGGGAACCGGTCCTTTGTTCCATCGTTATCTTATGCGCTCTTGTCTTGTGATCGTTCACTCACGTTGTCCCACCTAGTTCGAAGGGACCTTGAACAATCTTCGGAGGATCCATCTTTCCCGCCTCACATCCTATAAGCGCCTTCTCGAACGTGCACAAGCGAGCAGTGCAGCTCAGGCGTATGCGCTTCAGGCTGAATTATCCATTCTGAAGGGACAAACACAACTGAGCAACCAATCCCAAGTTCCAGTTGACGCTGGCGAGATTTGCGTCTGTGGGGGTCGGAAAGCAAAAGGGTACTGGAGTGGATACGCAGAGCATCTGAATGAGGACGATGGAGTAGGATTGGCAACCGCCTTGAGGGGTGATGGGAAGGATGTGTTTGACGAGAAAGAGGTGAAAAGGGTGGTTAGGGGGCTGAAGAGGGAAGCAAGGATGAGGATGTGAGTGCCTTGCATCATGTCTTGCCTTCTTTGTTGCGCACTTGTCTGAGTATCTCGGCTGTGGCCACCATCCGAGTGTTTGCGGATACTTTTTCATATTCTTCTGTCGTGGATTGTCGTGCTAACCACCACTTTGGGATCCCCATAGAATCGGCTTGATTTTAGATTGTGAGTGCCTGTCTTGAAAACTCGCCATTGTACTGATGAACGAACCTATGATTCTTCACATGAATGTTATATCTTTCCGATAACCTTCATTCGTATTTCTGTCATCTTCTGTAGCCCTATTACCGGGTGATATTCCCCTTCAAATCCTCCTTTTGGAGAAATATCTCAGGTCGACGTTCGACGTTGTGGGTTCATTGGCGCCTGACTTGGCCCTTCGGATTCTCAGGGAATTGAGCGTGAAGGAGGTCGTCAAAGCTGGCTTGGTGAGTGGTGATTTCGGTCATTGTAATCTGTAAAGAAACACCCGACCCTGGGCGCTGCCAGCTTCTTGCCTTTTTCCGGTGGCGACCATATAGGGGAACTGACGCGAACGTGGTACTTAGGTGTCGAAGAAATGGTTCGCAGCAGCTAGACACCCTGCTTTATGGCGTTGGCATTGTCTGCGGTTAACGGCAAATGATCCCGTGCCTATCAGAGGACCTGATACACCTGAGGGATGGTACGTACATTCGATCACCCTAGCCTCTTCGCCGCTTTGACCTTGTATTATCTCTAACCAGGTTCCCTTTGTATCGCTCTCTGCACCACCGCGAGTCTAATTTTGCGAACGCGTTGCCGCAAAACATCAGGTTTTTGAACGGACATACCAATTTCTGCACAACATTACTCTTAAGAGGTGGGTGCTTCGCGTCAAAGTGTCGCATTTGTTTCATACCGATTGTCATATTTTCAGGAAAGCGACTGATCTCGGGGTCTTACGACGAAACCATTCGATTCTGGGACATTGAAACGGGCGAGATGAAGAAATGCCTTCAAGTAAAGAAACCGGTTAGTTGTGTGGATTTCTTGGCAGAAGAGGGTATGATTTACACCTTGATGCCACTGAGCTCGCTAATTTTTGCGCTTAGAGGTGTTCGTCGTCGGATTCCATGACGTCGGGTAGGTATATCTACTTGTATGATGAGTTGACACTAAGATCGTCATGCCAGACGCGTGCATTTGTTTTCCTCGGTTACCTTCACGCCTCTACAACAGTTGGCTGGACACTTGAATGGTATTCGGGCCGTTGCTCTCTCGTCGCGTAACCTCGTTAGCGCTGGAGCCGACAAGGCCCTGGTTTGCTGGGATTGGCGAGCAGGAGCAAAGATTGTTCGATTTGGACAACAAACAACAGTCAACATTGGTGTACAGATCGTTGGGTCCTCAGGTGTCCCAGATGAAGGCGAGAGAGTAGTGAGCGTGACTATCGATGGTATTGTTCGTGTGTTTTCAATCAGTTGAGTTTTTGAATTTATTTGTGAGCGTAACTGACTGACATGCCGTAGAACGAAGAGAAATGATTTCTCAGTTCAAACTCTCTGAGTTGGGTGGTAGTGATCCCGTTCTGAACGTTAGGTTGCATAACGTTGGCGCGGCACCAAACAACATGCTTCAGTGGTTCGCGGCCAAAGGTGCACAAATGACGGTAGGTGCTTGTTGGGTTTTGTACTTTGCCCTTTCAAATATATGTGCAGTGTGCCACGAAATCGGTCATTCTCCACTTGCAATGGAATGAAGACGAGGAGAAGCCTCCCACGGCTGAAAGCAGCGTGGCGTCCCCTACCAGTAACAATGCGCGGTTGACTTCCCCAACGCTGCCACCCAGCTTCGCACGTAGTACTACTGACCCACAAGCTCGCGCACTTCCGCTGCTCTCGAGGTCAACGTCGTCACTTATTACACCTCAGCGTCGACAATCAAGTCTCGGAATTTCTGTCACAACCACTACAAGTGCTCCGCGAGGACGTCTGTCTCTTGCTACGCCTAGCACACCTTTATCTTCATTTCTATCCCCTTCACCCCGCTCAGGAACCCCCTTGTCTCCGATGGGTGGTGGGGCTGTCGGCGCTGGGGGGTTTGCAATCAGGTTCGGACGCGCTGCGATCTTGACGGCTCCACCGAAACTTGTCGCGGTGGTGGAAACACCGGATGTTGCTGTCGGCGCAGTTGATCCAAGGAAGAGGAGGGTAGTCACGGCAACGCGATTCAGTTCCAGGACGGGCGCTGATCGGAGGGTATGTGTAGACACTTGACGAATTCATTGCTTTCCTGATTTCTGGATAGGTTTTGATGTCAACCCACGAGAACAAGGGGGGCGTGTTGCCGGATTACGGGCCTTGTGAAAAAGGCGACGGAGAGGGTGCGAGTGATGATAGTAAATCCTCAGGCACACTTTCGAACCCTGAGTCGGGCGTGGACGTCGACACGAATATCATCCCCCTCTCCGGAGCATGGGCTGCGCTTGCTACCGTTAATGGTGATTCGCACATGGTAAAGGGACTTTTGGGTGCTTTACCCAACAAATTTACTGGTCTTGCAACACCTGAGAAGAACCCGATGTCGATGCAATTGAGCCATGAAGAGGTTGTCGTGGGGTGTGCGGATGGCACTATCTAGTAAGTGCACCATGATAACATTAGCTTTAAGTTGATCCATCCCGACGTTGTAGCGTCATGAATTTCGTTGGCCACGAATATCAAAAGGAGAGATCTACTCCAATGGTCACCACGGAAGAGGACGAGGTGTCTCGTTCTGCGGACGACCCTGATATCTAAGCTCAGGTTCCCATTGGCTCGGTTTCTCACTGCACCGGAGGTACCGGGCTTTGGACCTCAACCTAAGATCATTATTATTTCAGGAAACCAACCAGCATGAGATTCGGACTGTTGCACCCACACAATTCAATTCGCATTTTCCCTGCCACCTTACATCGGTATTATTGAACTCGGACACGCTCATTAACCTACTCTACGTTCATTTAGATTCTTACCTACATTTGTTTCCCCCATCCGTACCGTGATGTTACTACTTGGTT
>JBBPLE010000405.1:14695-25374 GCA_038089675.1 Boletales sp. KT-2023b | reverse complement strand
TCCTCCTCCCACCATTCGTGGGAATATTAATATAATAGCACAGCACACAAGACTTCAAGTTGGCCGGTAGAGATTGCCCAGTCTCAAGTGTAGACATTCGACTGCCATGGGACAAATATGAACCCCACACCGGATCGGTGAGGTAGGTTGATGCATTAAAAATCATCATCTATGGAGACCGCGTCACCACCAGCATGTCCATAGTCATGCACTTCCCCACATCTGCAATACGTCTCTTGTTGGCAATCCTACTCCGACCCAATCGTATCTACCCTTCACGAACACTATCGCCCCAAACTCCGTCCTACTCCGTGATCACCATGTTTTTCCCGGGTTTTGGGACACCTCTTACCCATCATAATACCAGGATTGAAAGCGCCGACAGAGTATCACTGGGTCCAGGTTGCATATGCATATCCTGGACCACACTCGTAGCACTTCAGGTGCCGACGCCCCCATCCCCCAATAATTCCTCAAATTCTGCTTTGTGCCATTCGGTTAACAGGAGGCACACCCAGGTGCACCGAGATTGATCCTTCATAATAATCGGAAGAGGACATGATGTTGTACGAGGTGACAACTACCAGTTGCAGACCGGCAGCGATATCAATATCACGGGAAACGGCATGCTCGTGGTCTTGGTGATACTCCGGATGGGACGTCCGCGGGTGATCAACGGTGCCGTTCTCAGCGAGGGAGAAGCCATTTGGCCCAGATGTCCAACGCTGGGTTAAGCAATGTGTCGAGATGGAAGTCCGGATTGTTTGAGTCTATTGCCTCAGTCAGTATCATGCCGCGGGTCACGTACCGGATTTCGGATAGGACTCGGTCGCGTATGTCTCGGGATGCACGAAGGCGTCATTCGCTGCGAACGAAAAGACATGTGGGCCGGACGTCCAGACGGAGCTGAAGTCCGTGTCGAGGTAAAGGTCGTTGATCGTCGTCGGCAGTATCTGCACAATATCGGAGTAAGCTGTCGAGTCAGAGCCACGGTGTGGCAAGTGCTTGGGAGATTGTGCAGACGAGGTATGCCTCTCTGTCTTCATGTCCGAACTCGCGTTCCTCGTGTAATGTGGCGGGCGTTGAAACGGGGGTGATTTCAAGTACTAGATGGGACAGACCTTGCAAAAGGGGGTGCGTTGAGCGATACAGTAAACTACGTGCAGAATACGTACAGTCGGGAGCACTGGAGGAGGACACAGGAGATCGAGAGCGGTGCCAGCAGGTTACTCTTCAGTGGAACGGGTACTGTCATGAGTAGTCCGCGACACCCGGCAACACTCGGCAACACCTCGGTAACACCAAGACTGTCGGCTAGTATTCACTGAACTTCGGGCCTGTATGTATGCGGGCGAAGTGATCATGATCCTGGTCAGACCGAGAAAATGAAGGTATCTCTTTATACCATCACTTTGGAGACGGAAGTGGCTTAAGCAAACACAAAGGTTTGTGATTGTCCGTGCCGTCTCAAAGGGATACCATGAATGCGGAAATCGCTCCGGGATCATATTAAGGTTGTTCAAGTTAGCCGTTTCCTTGGGTCCATTGGTTGCGATGACGATACCGACGTTTGATCCTCGGGGTAATGTCGACTGTCGATCAATATTGCATGGGACCATTGTTCGACGTAACAAATTCATCTGTAGCTTCATGAAAACTAGTAGGTGCAAATGGAGATGAATTCAAGTTGGTGGCCGGACGAACGGTGGCCGTGTTTGTGAAATGGGGGCAATAGCAGGATGGGTCTGAAGAACAACATGAGAGGTAACATAAATGTTGCGCGGATACAAGGATGTGAGATTCCACCTTTTGACAACCAGAAGACAGCTAACATAGGTCTAGGGAGACCCCCCCGATTCGTGGGAATATTAATATAATAGCACAGCGTAAGTAAATACTAAGTCTAGCCTAGTGTAATCCTTCTGTCGACACCACCTGGTAAACGTTGAACCCGAGACTGTCCCCCTCGTCAGCCATGTCCATCTCATCGCACACGTTCACGTACCAGAACACGAGGATGCAACATCCATAGATAGCCAGCGCCAGTGCGCTGTTCCCCAGTGATCGACTCAAACTCGGCTCCTCCTTGGTGAGCTGCCCTACTGTCAGCACCGCAGCAAACAGAGCCACTATGCAATCCCACCTTCCAGAAAAAGAGCCCCGGAAGAATAAACGACACCGTCGTCGACCCTGTGGACCCAACAAACGAGAGAACTAGCCGCACATCAATCCAAAAGAACTCGGGAACCATCTGGCTTGCTTACCCATCTGCAAGTCATTCACATTGTAGGCGATGCTAAATCCCAGCAGGATAATGGCTCCCGTGAGGATAGTGTGCTTCATCACTGACATGTCCCCATCCCCATGTCCATCCAATTCCGCCTCCTCTCCCGTCCGCTTAGCGAGGACTCTTCCACTGAAAACTTTGTCCAAGCAGTTGCGGCATGGATGCACCTGCAACGGGTACGAGAATACAATAAGTGTGACGATAGCAGCCTGTCCGACTGCAATAAATAACGAGGTCGAAGGATACATTGCAATAATGTTTGCGCCGACCTGTCATAGGCAATCCGATTGGCCACGGAAACCGTACAAGCTACTCGCAGACTCACATTCGAACCAAACGTCAGGTAGCCAAACACTGCAATGATCTCGTAGACAATCACAGCAGCACCGATCGCTGTACCAATCACCGTGTTCAGCCGCTGCTGCGAGTTGGTCCGCAGCTCATTATAGATCGGAAATATCTATTTGACCATAAACACCGTGCCAAAATTGACCAAAAATCACCCTTACGTTCTGTGCGCAGGTAAATGCAAACACTTGCACAGGGAAAGTCGTCACAAAGTTGGGCGTAAAATGGATCAAATGCACTTCCCCTGCCGGCGAAGTACCCTCCAGTGGCCAGAAGTAACATCTAATGACGATGATCACCAAGTATACTGTCAAAAGCACGCTCGGGTCAACACCAGGCAAAGGTGGACCGAAGACGCGACTCACCAACGGAAAACATGGCAATGTAGCTTGTATGCCTAAGGCTGTCTAGTTTGCGAATGAAAGAAAGGGGTGCTAGTAACACCAAGGAGAGAAGGATCCAGTTGTGACCGGACGAGGTCCACGCCGGGGGATTCGTATCCGGTGAAGCCAAGTCATGGTATAGTGATGCAATCACGTTAGGCATCAATGACTTGATGATAATGAGATAACTGATGAATACATCAAGTATACACCCATGCCATATTCTTGGTCGACACATACCCGATAGACACGCCAAAGCACTTTATGGCAATGGCAGCATCAAAGAAAACAGCAGCTCGAGGGAACGTGATCTGTGCAATAGCAAAGAACGAACTTTGCCGATGTGGAGTAAACTGCGCGCAGCGAGTGAGCAGGTACAAGCCAAAGGCACCTACCGCCCCAGAGAACGCGCATGTGATCATGCCTGGGATGATACCTGCGGTTGCCATGGCCTGAAATATTCTATCCGTGTGAGCATGCACCATTACGCGCAGAGGAACTGAACTAACCAAAGGAAAGGTTACCATGCCTTTAGGACTAGTCATTCGACCGTGCGACTGAAATGACAGAAAACGACGTACCACTTCCAATGATAGTGTTTGAGAGGTTACTGACAGAACTGATAATGCTCGCATGACCCTCTCTGAGTTTCGGGCTCCCAAGCAGAGAAGAGCTTTCGTCTACGCGGCGGTACTCAATGTCGCCCAACCCCGCTACTTGAGTCCCTATAGCACCATACGGCTGCGACATCTTGTGCGACTTGGGTCAAAGGGATAGCCACTCGAGAAATACGATACTTACGAATGGAACTGGAGCTGGTGTGGATAAGGAGTGCTCGGATAAGCGCCGCCGGAGAGAGAGCTATTACTTATCCTCTCACGGCCTCCTTTGATGATCTGTTGTCGGTGTTTGTTCCGATAAGACGCTTTCGGGTACAAAGTACTTAGGTACTTGGACTGTACAACTTCGCCAGCAACGAATGCAGTCAAACAGAACGAGAAGACATAAATACATCGCGAATTAATGAAGCATCCTTCATTAAACCAAAGCTAAATCGCAGGAGGAAACCAGACAAACGAAATCTGCTCAATACTTGATCCTACTTTGACCGCTACCTAATCTTCCTGCCTGTCTTTCCCGTTGACGGGCATGCATTCGCTGGTGTCTCACATTTGCCATCATTTGTTTTGCAATAGGCGATAATTCTGACGATGACGCCGGAGATGGCAGCTCGCGCAAGTGGTAAAACGGTCGGACTGGAGTCATGGGTTGCGGGAGTCGTGACAGCACCTCGTTCTCCTTGCCATGAGGCATCATGCTGGTTGGCAGCTCCGCTTCAGTTGGCCTGGGCTTCCTACGGACCCCGGGCTGCAAGGCAATAGGATGTCGGCACGGAGAATTAATAGCGGTATCGTGCTTCGATTCTACAGAGCCAGTCGAAGAACCCGACGCGCTTCTCAACTTGGGTATCTGAGAATGGATCTCGCATGGCCGAGAAACAGCAACAGCAATGCCCTTGCCTTTAGTGTTCGACTTCTCGCCTAGCATGGACATGAACTCGGGCTGCTCTGCAACAGGCTGAGACTCATTAATATCGCATGGAGCTAACATAGGTCCCATGCTAGGTCGCGGGGGTATCTTGGAGGGGAGACGAGGTCCTCCAGGGCCATGGTTACTGCGTTCGGTGTGTTGGTGGGTGACAGCTTGTGCGAACAGGGATACATCATCCTGGCTCCCAGTCGAAAAGACTGCAGCGATTGGTGACGCAGGAGAGGGAGACTTGCTCACGTCAGAGGCAAGAGAAAAACGTCGCGGATTAGGGGGTGAAATGGGTTGGAAAACAAAGGTATTGCTGCGACGGGGAAGAGGGATCTGAGAGTGTTTGGTATCGCCAATAGAGGATTCGGTCGAAAATCGTCGAAGGTTGGTTGTAATAGTCTTGGGCTGAGGAAGTCTCGAAACCGGGCTATCAAAAGCTTTCTTCTTATCACCAAGGAACCCGAATACCTGGGAGGCTCGTTTAGGTGTCGTGTTGGGTGAATTGAGTGGTTGTGAATTTGCCTGGTCGGTAGAGAGACTGAGTTCCACTTCGAGCGAGGAGAAAGTTGGGTGGTTGGGGGCGGAGGTATCACATTCAATGGAGAGCGCAGTTTTATCATCAACAGAATGAGTGTGAATAAAATGAGTGTCGGCAGGAGTCCGAGGACCACTGGAAGATACTATGGAGTCACCATCGGTTTCACTGGGTACTTCGTCAGCTGCAGGGAGCAAGGGCGTGTATTCGATACTGACCCAAGAAATTTTTCTGCCCAGGATATATCGCCCTCCATGCTGTTTCTTAGATTTTGCGAGGATGGGTGACCAAGGAGCTGGCGCAAAGTTGATCCCGTGCGACTCCTTTGAACACGTCCCTCCTTTCGGGGAGAGGGGGAGTTTGAGAAGATAGCAGAGTTAAGATGGCCTTGATCGTCGTAATGGTTCAGAAGACTTGCAACGGAAGGATCCTGACGGAGAAGCGTGAGACGGCTCTTGTCTCGTGGCGTAATGGGTACACTCTTGGAACGACGGCGAGGGGTCTCTGTGAAAGATCGTTTTGGGGAAATATCCATGGGAGGGTACGCATTCGGGAACACGGTGCGGCTGTGAACGGTTCGACTACGGATGATCACAGAATACGTGCTACGAGCAGAAACACTAGCAATAGTTGTGGATGATGACTTTGGTGGGGGAATAACTGAGTCAATGGGGTGGGCTTGAGAGAAGATCAGCAAAAAGGGGAGCACAGATGTGGAAGAACTTACGGAGGGGGGGCAGAGAGCCAAGACCACCCAGCGACTCTGATGCACATCGGCCGGAAGTGGAGCGGAGAAGACGGTAGAGTTCCACCTCTGCACCGTCATTGTTGCCTGGTTTGAGATGTTCCTGGGGAGGAGTGTGAGATTCTTCTGTGCAACGTTTTTTGGATTTCCTGCTGCCGATTGAAAAGAATCTTTTGAAGAAACCCATTGTAGGCTGGTAGTCGTGTCAAATCGTAAATGGCAGAGATACTGGACGTTAATGAGCGTAAGATCGTAAGTAGCAAAAGTCGAGGGGGAAAGAAGTCGCGAATATGAACTACAACCAAACAAAGGGCCAAATAACGCGCTGGATGGGTCACGTGCAGCTAATATCCAGATACATACCACCACCATCAATCATGCCACTCTCCCTCGAAGTTGCGGGCAGCAACGTCCGCGACTTTTGCATGCTGGAACGCAATTTTTTGTCACATTTCAAGCTGGTCTTGTTGTTCATCCTCTTGTCGTCCTCTGCTCTACTCGGAACACGTCTCCCAGGCCCTGGCACCGGCGAAAAGGAGACCCTGGGCAAGGCTGGCCTGCCTGTGGCCATCGTACAGGTCATCGCTGCATTGGCCATCGTCGTCGCCGCTATCTGGGAGTACCACAGCGGGGTGAAGGACCTACTGAGAGTGAGAGCCTTCCTTGTTGTCTCAAGGTGATCCCCCCCAACATTGAGTATTGCGCTGGGGCCTCATATGTTTCTGCAGGGTGCACTTCCCGATCATGGTGATAGTGACGTCCATAATTGTTGCGGTCTCTGTGTTTTATATTGTTCGCACCGAATGATGAGCGTCGTGTGTAGCAATAGTAGTGTACCTTGTCACGTGGTAGTATTATTTGAATGGATCCCCAAGCCTGATATACTTGGTGTGAGACTCCCGCCGCTCTTGTTTCTCCTTCACGGCCATCATCCATCATGAAAATCAGCAAAAAGATTGAACAGTCCACAAAAGAGGGAAAGATTTGGTGGTCTTTCGAGTACTTTCCACCAAGAACAGCCCAGGTATGCGGTGGACGCTACGTCTTCTCACCCCTTGTCCTTATCCCCTTCTTGGGTCTCCAAAACTTGCTCGACCGTATAGAGCGCATGCGGGCCTTGGGCCCCGAATTCATCGATATTACTTGGCATGTTCTGCTTTCCTTTATCTTGCCCACCTTGCTCACCCCGTCCCAAGGAATGCAGGTGGTCGGACGTCAGATCTCACGTCCGAGATGGTAAAAACATGTCAGGGTTTACTGGGAATCGAGACTTGCATGCACTTGACGTGTACCAACATGCCCCGAGAAAAAGTTGACATCGCCCTCCAAGTACGTACCGTGGAGCAGTCTCTTGTTCTCCCACGAATCTCAGACCAATCGCGCAGGAAGCAAAGCAACATGGCTGCCGTAATGTCCTTGCCCTACGCGGAGACCCTCCAGCAGGCAAAGATGAATGGGAGGCGGTCGAAGGCGGCTTCGTCCATGGAGTTGATCTCGTCAGACATATCCGTAAGCTATACGGTGATTACTTTGACATAGCGGTCGCCGGTTTTCCCCAGAATCAACTTCTTCCCCCGGAAGAGCTTGAGCTCGAGATTCAATACCTCAAGGAAAAAGTCGACCAGGGTGTCGATTTCATCTTCACACAAATGTTTTACGACGTCAACATCTTCATCGATTGGGTTAAAACTGTGAGAGCAGCCGGAATAACAGTTCCCATCGTTCCTGGCATTGCTCCCATTCAGACTTGGAATGGGTTCCTAAAGGCAACAAATCTTGCAAAGACCAAGATCCCTCAGTCTTTCAGGGATGCCTTGGAACCCCACAAGAATGACGACGAGAAAGTCAGAGAGATTGGCACAAAGCTGGTTGCAGAAATGTGCCGCAAAATTCTCGATGCCAACCTCGATATCAAGGGTCTCCATTTCTACACTATGAACTTAGAGAAGGGTACTAAGATGTTGCTTGAGGAACTTAACTTGGTTCCACGAATTGAGACCATCAAGCCTCTGCCGTGGAGACAGGTACATCGTTGATGCCACTCTAGATCCACTCTAACTTGAGTTGTTCACAGTCCCTCACCCCAAATCGTCGACAAGAGAATATTCGACCGATATTCTGGGCAAACCGCGCCAAGTCTTACTTATCACGCACTGAGAACTGGGACGAATTTCCTAACGGTCGTTTCGGTGATTCACGCAGTCCTGCATATGGTGAACTAGATGGTTACGGTGTCTCGTTGAAACAAACGGTACGCAAGTCCTACGTCTCTCACCTCGAGTATTGATGGCCTCTCGCTGCCACAGAAAGAGGAAGCTCTGAAACTTTGGGGCGAGCCGAAATCCTTTTCCGATGTTACCGAGCTCTTTGCTCGATTCTGCGAGAATCAGCTCCATGCACTTCCTTGGTCTGATCAGCCGGTTTCATCGGAGACCAGCGTCATCGCTCCTGATCTAGCAAAGATGAACCGACTTGGCTTTTTGACCATCAACTCCCAACCGGCTGTCAATGGTGCGAGCAGTGACGATCCCAAGTTTGGCTGGGGCCCAAGCAATGGTTATGTATATCAGAAGGTGCACAGTCCTTCGATCTTTACGCGATCCACGGGTGTTTATGATATTGAATCTAGGCGTATCTGGAATTTTTTGTCAACGGCGACCTTTTGGAGTTGCTTATATCCCAAATCGAGCTCGACACCAACATGACGTACTATGTCATCAACAAGCAAGGCGACCTACGCACAAACACTCACTCAGATGGCCCGAATGCCGTGACATGGGGTGTCTTCCCCAACAAAGAGATTATTCAACCCACCATCGTCGAGGCCATCAGCTTCATGGCATGGAAGGCAGGTGTTTCATTGATGATTGAGATAATACAATCCGACACTGATCGATGCAATCTCAGGACGAGGCTTATGAACTAGGTTCCAAATGGGCTTACGTGTACGATGCTGGTTCACCATCACGCAAGCTCGTCATGGATATCATAAATGATTCTTACCTCGTGAACGTAGTTCACAACGACTTTAGGAACCCAGACGCCATATTCGTTCCTTTCCTCAAAGCTGGCGAAGAGTACGCAGCATCGCACTCGCAATCAGCAAAGACAAACGGCTTCGTGAACTAAGGTGCTACTTCTCCACCTCCTGCTTGATTTTCCTTGCATATCAAAGAGTTTACCACCGATACGATCCAACTCACTGCATTCATTTCATTGTATACGGGTTCAACCCCCGTATATCATCACACTGCATATCTTAAATGACGATATCCTCTTTAAAACTCGCATCAACTGCTGCCTTGTATCACACCTGCATCAACTGCATACACTCGCACATTGTCTCCACATCATTATACTTTCATGGGACGACAGAATGTGTACAGTAACAAACAACTAATAGTAGAAATGTGATCTCCGTGTTTTGGATTGTCCACCCCGAAAGCACCGAGAGTGAATACTAGAGACAAAACCATTACAACTATCTGGTACAAAAAAAATTAGATCAGGTCAGAAAAGAAAAAGTCGGTGTTTGAAGGAGGAGGACCAGCCACAAGTCCGCTGGGTATATCGACTTTTTCGCCAGTAAGGTCTGCGATGGAGATTCGGTCAGCCTCGAGGGTATCGACGAGTGTGCATACATACCAAGAAGTTTGATTTTCAAACCAATTTCTGTGAGTGCTTTGATATAACCAGCAGTCTCATCAGAAGTAACGTGTCCACTGTCCCGTCGAAGCATATTTAGGCCATCGGTCCAATCAGCCCATGTCGATTGATCCGTGGCAATTTGATCCGCCAACGAGCCCTCATTTGCGGTCAACAAGGAAAAAGAGAGCGGTGATGGTGTCAAGGAAGAGGGCAGATCGACGTGGTTGTGCACAGCGGTGGAAGGCGGAGCGCACGTACCAGTTGCAATTTGGCTGATCGCTGAAATCTCGATGCGATCTGGAAGATCTTCCAACCCGTTTCGAACTTCAAACTTGGTGGGGCTGTCCACGTAGTGCAAATACTTGTAGCCGTTATCCTAAAACTTCCCAGTGAGCACGGAACAAGTGAGGGGGTAATGACGTTCCTACCAAGCGCATAAATCTCCACGGTGCATTGGGTCGCTTAACGCCCCCCGTTTGTGCCGGCGGAACGCCATTGATGAACCAGGCACCTTGTAATAGACAGTGTGATCGTTGTTGGCGGACGAACTCGGCAGATTCCCTCATCAGTTTTTCCTTTAAGTTCCTGTACGGGATAGCACCTCACTCCAAACAAGTACGATGGTGCACGTACCGAACCGGCACCCTGCTCAGCAGATCATCTTCTGCTTCTAGTTCTTGCATCTGGCGATCGCGGATCGCGCGATACTCGCATTCCAAGAAGTCTTGTTCAAGAGTATGCCAGGGTTTTGTATTCTCTCCCTGCAGCGCTACTTTGACCCTTTTCCATCGGAGAAACTGTCAGTGCATATACCAACGGTAGGTCCGAGAACCTACTGGCTTCGAGTGAGTGCTACAATACGACCAAAGTCATCGCTGGCAGATCCACTTTCGCTCCACATACGCAGAAAGAATTGCATCGCCAACGCGTGTACTTTGTAGAAATTGAGGAAGAATGGTTGGAATGTTGTTGGCGTCGAGTCTGCGGAGCTTGTCAGATTAATCCAGGAAACTGGGTAAAAAATATGCACAGGCTGGTGCAAAGATCGCCCAGTATTCGGAAAGAAATTCGACGATCTCGTTCGATGCTCTGGCTATCGGGCATCGGCGCTCCGCCGGTCGACTTAATTGTTCTAAAACAACCTGGTATCGGAGATAAGGAAGGAAATCTAACAAATCAATGAAGTCTAACACC
>JBBPLE010000405.1:0-14596 GCA_038089675.1 Boletales sp. KT-2023b | reverse complement strand
GTTCGACGATCTCGTTCGATGCTCTGGCTATCGGGCATCGGCGCTCCGCCGGTCGACTTAATTGTTCTAAAACAACCTGGTATCGGAGATAAGGAAGGAAATCTAACAAATCAATGAAGTCTAACACCTTGGAGAAAGATTCCGGATCATTCTGCACAAAGTTGGACAGACAATCAAGACCAAGAAGGCCGACTTCCTGAAACTCTTCGATTATGTTCTCGCTACCGAATCCAAGTTTCTTCCACTTTAGTACTTGGTCGTCTGGATCGAGCTCCTCGTGAACTTTACTGCTTTCCCAGATATACTGGAGTAGAGAGTCGTGCATGGGCTCTGCCTCAGGCTCGACCAGCGTCGTCTTTTTCCGATAGGTTACGCGGATAATGTTTGCTTGAAAATCTAGGATACAGGATGATAAATCTTCGGTGACGTGAGACGACATGAGGCGCTAAAGGCAACTTTCAATTATCAGTAAATACAGGTCTAGGTTTGACTTACGATGACGGCCTTTCGGACGTTCAAGTGTTCAAGCTGAGAGATAAACTCCTCCCATCGTGCATCATTCACACGAGACAAGAGTGAATTTATTAGCATCAAACTGGAGGGGAGGTGAGCTAGTATGGGCGAAACCAAGGATGAAACACACCTGTTTAGTGCCATGGCAGTATCAGCACTTGCTAGACGATTTATGACGGTCTCCAAGGATCCCTTTCCATTCTGCATCTGCTCGAATACACACTGAAATCCGAATCTGTAGACAGAATCTGGTGGCAGCTGGGGTGGGCTCCTACTCGAACTAGCCATGACAGGACCTGGTGCGTTCACGGGGTCAGCTTCGACAAGTTTCTTCAGTATTGCTGTTGCAGGCCGACAGACGTTGATTAGGGAGTGAGGGGACGCGAGCACTTGGACTATTTTGAAGATGAACTCGTCGTTGAGCGTGGACCAACCGTATTCAAGGTCCATTAAATTTTGCACGGCTGTAAGTGCATACTTGTCGGAGGATTGCCTGAGGGCCCGTACAATTGAGATAGACTAGACGAGACATACTGCGAGGGTATTTCCGTGTTCAGCATAAATGACGTTAACGAGGGCCTCGAGACCATCACGCAAGAGGAACTCTTGAGCAAATTTTTCTTCCTAGAGGTGCGACAAGTCGAGTTAGTGAATAGATGGAGAACAAAAAACATACTTTGATGAGTTTCTGTAACGAGAATAGGGACAGTCTGAGAGACTTTTCGTCCCGATAAGTTAGTTTCTGGACGATCTCTGCAGCCTCGATATGGGAAGCATTGACTAGTCTGGGATCCACGGAGTTAGTGGCAAAGAGAAGATGATCGAGAGGGAAGAGGGACCTCAAATGAGCCTTGTTCTTGATCTTCTTTCTGAGATTGTCATTTGTGACCAACTCGTCTGTGTCGCGGTCCCTCAGTGCAAAATGGGTTGAGGGCTCTGTGACCTTGAGGTTGACGCAAAGCTGACGGACGACGTCCTCGACGGCGAGAGTGGGGTCGATGCGAGCACGAACAGTCGCACCCTCCTTGGTAGTGACATTATTGGTCGGAACGAGTCCGGAAGACTTTGGTGTAGTTCCATTGGTGGTAGAGGGGCCCAGTGTAGTGCGTGAAGCCCCTAGATTGTTGCTGGCAGACATGACTGAAAAGTAAGGTGGTCAGGAATGCAAGACGACGATGGTAGTGAATATACGATATCAGCCGGTACGAAAAGTCGTCCTTGTGTAGATCCGACTGACGTGCAAATACAAGAAACTCATCGTCTAGAAGATGAATGAAACCGTGCTCACCGTCGCGAACTAAGTAAACGAGCGTGGTGAACGAGCGGAAGCAGCGTCGTGGTAAGTGGCTGACTTGTCCACTGTCCACCACCGCGACGATGGGTCTTATACTAGTACCTTTCTTGACCTTTACCTCGTCTCTGCGATGGACCGCAAGACACCCCGGGCACCCCTCAGACATGTCCAGGTAGCCCGCTTTCGCCCCTACATCCTACCCGACGCACCCTCGTCCCTGCCATCGTACCCCTTTGTCCAATACACCGACGACGACTCTCCGTGGCAGGTGTGTTCACCAACTTCTATCGGTCCGCTGTTACAGAATTTATACAGCTAGTCCATCCCCGCCCCGTCGTGCGCACCCCCAAGAATACCGCAAGCTACCCTTGGGACGACCATGACTTCTCACCATTCCCGAGGTCGCATCGCTCGTCCCCCCCACCAATTCGCTCTTCAGCATCATCTCCACGTGCAGAATCCTCATATAAACACACCGAAAGCGACCTGACGAACCCCCAAGGCAGCGACTCTGAAGAAGATTCTAGTCCGGTTCCACCTACAGAGGGTCTTCCAGAGGACATGCAAGACATGCTCCGGCAGTTAGATGATTTGGCGAACTGGGTCAAGGCAGCTTCCTCGATCGCTTCGGCCAGCTCGATCATGTATTCACCTATCCTTACTGGACACCCTATAGCTGAGGCTCGCAGTAACAGCATCGCGCGTTCAGGTAATTCACCCTTGCCAAGGAAAGGGAAGAATCGCCTATTATCGACTACTCCGACTGGCATTCGCCGAGATCTTCTCGTATGCTCCACCGTCCGATCTCTTGCCAGCGCCCTGCACTAAATCTTTAGGAATCTTCAAGACGACCCGCGTCAGGTATTAGACCCAAGATACCTCCCATCGCCGACTGCCGATCGGAAGGGTTCATATATATGCCCAATGTATGCCAGCCTCTTGTTTCTGAAAGCTTTCCCTCCATTTCTCCACCTCACAGCGCAATACCCCTGAGTTTCTTGTCGGTAGTTCTAGTTCTCCGATTGCATACCCGGTCCACGGCTACTCCAGCCATCCTCCGCGCCCTGCTCCTCGTCAATCTGACCAAACCTACGGTATTGCTCATCATCGCCGTTTCCTTGCGCGCAGATCAACTCCGTGTCCCCCGTCCACTTCTGTCGTCTCTCCTCCCTCGGGCAAAACTTCATTCAAGATGTTGTTCCATCGTTCGAGATGCAATACAACCACATCATCTCGCCCGAGTATTCCCTCAGGCCACGTTCCCGCTGACAGTGCATTGCGTCAGGGGAAGCGGATGCGTCTCCCATGGCTGAGAATCTGATGTAGCCTAGGAACGGAGTTGTCAATGTTTCTGTATGTCACGCATGTATCTGGATCGACTCCCCATCTTTAACTCGAATCTGCATCATAGGATGCGTTTTCTCCGTAGCAATCGTCCACACTCGTCATTGCTATCGATGACGCGGTGCGTTTTGGCATGGCCTGATTTCTGGCTCATTTTTTCCAACCGCTCAAGTCAGCCTCCGTCGACATGTGGCCTGTCAGCCATCATGGTTTCACTTTCGGTCTGTTAGCCTCTCGTTCCAACTTTCACCTTTGCACCGAAGCTTCCCCGTGAACCATCATGCCTTCTCGTCGGTCGGTACCACATATACGCATCGAGTTACTGGATGGTTCTACAGTCAGCCTGTCGCCGTCAAGTACCCTTGATATCACGGAAATCTTAAACCAAGCCAAGCCGTGGCCAAACCTGTTGGCTGAAGACTTCGCATTGAATGATGTGGACAGTGCTTTCTGCTGGGAGGATGGCCGTTTGCCGAACGTCCCGCCTTTTCCCATGGATCACAGACCACCTCTTTTCATCTTGCATTCCCATCGTGCACGGCTTCCTTTCCCCATCCGCCAAGAAGCCTTCGAGCTTGGCGACTTTCTCTGGGACGACGAAGACGCTTCTTCTCTTTTGACAGCTCCGACGATGCCCCGCATGAAGCTGATGATAAAGGAACAACTATACGTGCAGAAATGGGTGGTGAGTCCCACGGACATTCTTTGTCTGCATGCTTACTCGGCTGTTTAGAACAAACTAACGTCAGACAATCCTCCCAACCACATTCCCTGGTCATGTGAGAAGCCTGCTGCAGTACGGAAATGGATTGCAGAAGGCTCCTTATTTCCAGCAACTGCGGTTAGATCTGAACAATGTGCCGTCGTCCAAGGCCATCCGTGTTTTGTTGACGCGCCCAGATTCTCGGCATATGCTAATTGTGTGTCTCGTCCGGGAGAGTTGACCGCACTCTCAGAGGTGCCTGCTCCAAAACACCCATCAGCGGCATCCCACGCGCCAACGTCACACGTTCCTGCCAAGTCCGCGGATGTCGCTCTTGTCATGCTCCGCGGGGAGCCCACGATCCCACACCCTCCACACAGTATCGTTGAGACCTCACAAACATCTTCCCCGCTAGCCTTACGTCCCTCTGGCACGTCCATCGCAGCGACACCGATTAAGCCACAGGCCCCCCTAGCCGCTCGCCGTGGAAAATCGATAGGTAACTTGAAGTTGAAAGGGAGTGTCATCGAACAGTTAGAGTACCCGGACATCCCGACCGCATTTCGAGGTTCCTCGAGTGTATGGTCGCCTCGATTCAACGACCTTCCTGTTTCATTCTTTACGGACCACGAAACCATGCTTTTGGACCTTCAGCTGAAATCCGCTGCACTCGGGAATGGCGTGTCGACTTATGTTCCTGAACACCCTCGTCCACGGCGGGAGGCAGCTCGCATCTCACTGGATGTCGACGAATGGATGCTCACTCAAGATCTTGCTACCTTTGACGATGTCTCCGGATCAATCTACGATGGTAAGATTAAGGGGAATGTTCTCGATACGAATCTTTTCCACCCCAACGAGTCTTCAACATCTGCTAAAAGTTCTAGCTTTACTGCGCACCTCGACATATCTCGAACTCAGTTGCCCATCAAACGACTTGGTGATCCTCCAGGAGTTCCGTTGCCCCCTCGCCCTGCCCTCATCAATCCGTCAACACCTCCACACGTAAGAGGCATCTTGAAGAAAGTCAAGAGTGTTCGCTTCGAGGATATGCTTGTCAAGGAATCCCAGGGGCCCTTGCCTGATGCTTCCTCTCCCGAAGTTTCACAGGAATGGTCATCGCCACAACCTTCCGTTGTGTCCTCCGACAAACCATGCATGACGACTTCAAATGCAGCCAAGTCACCAACTTGTGTCCCACCGACCAAAGAAACAATCCCTGGGAGAAATGCAAGCAAGAAGTCCACTCCTAAACCTCGACCACCACCCAAGCGAACCAAGGCAAACGGAAAGGCTGCAGCCGCACAGTCCAAGTCTGATAATGCTTCTGTGACATCCAAATCAACCACGACAACCCCAGTTGAGCGTCCTTGTCGAATCGCGCATGTCAAAAAGAACACCCACCCGAACACAGTTCCCCTGGCTCGAGCGAAACAGAAGGGATTGTCAGTCACCGAAACTGATGTACGGAGAGGCATTGAAGGTACCGCGAAGAGTCGTCTTTCAACTCCACTACGAAATATCTTCCGATTCAGATAGACACAATGGACTTCATGTCGTGTCATGTCATACACACACTCTTTCACACACTCTTTCACACAAAGTACTACGTCCTTTTCACGTTCCCACAATTGGACGCTGCAGGTAAGATGGTGCAAACCTTGTAAGAAAATATCGGCCTGGTGGTCTAGTAGTATGATTCCTTGTTAGGGTTTCCTGAATCGAGGAGGTCCCGGGTTCAATTCCCGGCCAGGCCCATTATTTGTTTTATTTTTTCTATAATGCGAAATCTCGGAGTTTCCCCGAGGAAGATTGATCGGCAATTTAGTTCAATGCCTAGATATGTACTCTCGGAGAGCGTTCCGGTCAATGGGGCCTGTCCGACTTATTTGAGCAAGGGGTTGATGCATATTGGTACATATTGACCGATTTGTCACTTCTATTCACAGAATGGCTGCATACCCCGCCTGTTCCATGTTCTCAAGGTAGACCGCCCACCGCCCATCATGCCACGTCGCAACCTCGTTCCAGATACCATCGGTGATCTTGATCCAAGTGAACCAGCCGGCAAGGATACCATCTGCGTACGAGACGGTGTCCCCAAGCACGAACTTTCCTCTACTCTTCGCCAACCACCCTGCGACCGCGGTGAACGCCTCCTTGAACTTTGCCAAATCGGCATCACGCACGGACCCCACCGGTGAGAACGCCTCAATCTTTTTACCAAATTTGGCCTCCCTCGTATCCCTAAAGTATGCCTCGCTGCGTGCGTTCAGGATGAAACAGCTGATGGCGAGCTGGGCTGGAAAGATCGCGCCGAGGGCGCCAACGATGCTGCTCTCAAAGGCCTCGATAAGCGGCTTTGTGCCATGAGGAAACAGGGCGTTTCCATTGGGGTAGGTCTTATCGAGATATTCGGCAATGAGGAAAGAATCGGAGATGACCATGCCGGTGTTGGGGTCGTTAATGATGGGGAGGGTGTATGCAGGGGTGCCATCGTCCTTGGTGCCGGTGGCAGGTGCACCGATCTTTATGGCGAGGGCTTCAATATCCGGATATTCAACCCACTCGGTTTGGTAAGAGACACCCTTGATATTGAGGGCGTATCTATGGTTGCATTCAGTTTTATGACGTCCCTGGATTGAACAAAGGGCTTGCCTTGTCTTCCAAGTGTTTGGTGACCATGCTTTGACACCCAGTTTGCTGGGAATGTCGTAAAAGATGATCGGAGATGGCATTGTGAACTGAAGACTACTCTGCAGGGAGGTGACTGCCGGTTTATATACGGTTAGAACACTTTGAGAATATAGTGAATCGCGATCCCCGTGCTCTGCTTATCGCCGCAACTTGACACGGAATACCGACGGGACAACATTTTCTTGCCAGTCGGTAGAACAAAAAAGCACCATTGGGAAGAAATTCTCTTGAAGAAAATACAGCCTATCGTACAGTTTAAGACATCAAATGGTTCTCATAAGACTTGCAAGTAATCTTCTCAGGTTCCTGGTCATCATGACCAATGTTGAAAGGGAAATATACTCACTGCTAGATATGATCAGAAATGCTATTCTTACATCCGTGCGGGAAACAAATACATCTTTAACGGCCTCCATGCCCATGACCACCAATAGCTCCTCTACCAGGGAAGCCAAGACGGAAGGCGGATGACCAGGCATTGCCTCGGTGATTAATGGATGTGGGTCCAGAATCAGCCGGGAATCCACCTGGGATCGAAACTGTATCGTCCTCGTCATTTGGGTTGTCCGGCTTGAGAAACGTGCATTTGAAATTTTTTTTTGTCAGGAGAGCGTGTAACCCACAGTAGACCCTCGCACCTCTAAATCGATTACTAATGCTCCCATATGCCACCCCGCAGCAGTGGCTGCAAAGCAAAATCTCTTTCTGGCTTGTTTTTCTCCATGGTCAAACCTGACTTCGGTTGGCTCCGTCACAGCCGGAGGCGCGCCTCTCCACTGCAAACCATGTTGCCGAGCCTCTTCTGTTCTGAAGCCTCCAGGTTGGCCAACACCTAGTTTCGTGGGGTCGCCGAGGCCGAGGGCCCCGTTGGAGTAACTTCCCCATGTCAAAAGCTTTCCGGTGGAAGTTAAAGCACCAAAATGCCAGTCTCCAAGGACGACGGATATAACGTCTCTATTCTGTAGAGATGGCAGAACGCGGGGTTCTGTACCTGGGCCAGTCTCATGAGAACCCATGAGGACGACGGAGGAGGTCCCCGTAGAATAAGCCACGAATGTTTCAAACTGGGCAGAAACCTGCTGCCGATGAGCTCTACGGATCGGAAAGGGTTTTACCCAACTTACATGAGTGATGCGTATGTCTTTCAGCAACGACAATTCGGGAACAACAGAGGCGACATGTTCCTTTATTTTCCCCGACTCCGAAAACTGTGGAAGCTAGGGAGCGACATAAAGCATAAATGGCCAAAGACATTGGGGGAAAATGGACGCACATACACCCATCCTTCTAGCCTGGCTGTATCAGCTGTTTGAGCCAATATCTTGAGAACATGACCGTGGTTCGTCAGGCCAATAAGATGACAGTCCAAAGCAGCGATCTTGACGAGGTAGACATCTACGTCTTCAGCCCCCAGCACAGGTAACCGAGGTAGCTCGGGAAGTCTGTAAGGATCATGGGGCAGCTCCCAGCAAGCGCACGGAATTATTCCGCCCTCGGTCGCATGGGCGAACAACCCTTGTTGATCCATGACAGCATTTTGAGCATCAATTTGTTGCTTTAGAGGGCCATTTTCTGGCCACCAAACAAAAACGTCCCCGCTCTTGGTGAGGACGGAGGAAAAACTCCACCCAGATTCTACTTGTACTGGAATAGAGTCTGAAGTGTTGCCATCCAAGAGGGGTGTCACCAGTCGGAATGGGCGACCGAAACTTGAAAAATTCCAAACATTCAGCTTGTCATCAAGACCGGTGGCGTGTAGCCTTCCGCAGCTGTCGACAGAGTGTGTGAGAAGAAATCGGGTTGGGGGGAGGGGGTCGCTTGCCTGATGGCACGCATTACGCTGGGTAAATTAAGTTTCATTGGGGTGTATGCGGACTTGCCGGGTGCAGAAAAGCCGTCTCTTTGGAGCGCAAGCGCGGTCCCATTCAAGGTTCCTAAAAGTTGAAGGCACGGTTACAGCCTCACCAGATTCGGAGTTGTGATACTTACCCCATGCGTACAGGTAACCATTGGAATCGAGAGCAAAAAAACACCTAGAGGGTGTCTTACAACTACTTGACTCGAGTACTGATGATGGACATACATCCCGGCTGCGGCTATGTGCACGATGCGAACATTGGTATCGAAACGAAGTTGGAGCGGAAAGGGCACTCCACGGGAGTAGGCCTCTTGGATATGTGTCATTCCCAGCCTCCCTTTAGTGTGTTCCCTGGTGGACGATGGGAGTGTTAATCATAGGATGGATCAGGATAATCTTACCCCCACACGTAAGTACGAGGATGGGTCAAGCCCCGATAGATGAATTTCCATCCGGAGGAACGAGCGGTAGTTTCGTTCGCAAAGTTGAAATCCTGTTGAAGTTTCCTCTTCCAAAACGTGTCGTCGTTGGAGAGGGAGGCAAAAAAGCGATTAGTGGATCCAAGATGGAATAGGTCTGAAAGAGGAAGGAGCGGGAGCAGGTTGTCCAGCAGCACTTCCACAGGAATATCTTGAAGCCCGAGCATCGTTTGGACGATGAGGAACTAAGAGAGCCTGAAGTCGGACGGTACTGCCCTAGACCGGAATCGGCCAGAATTGTCATTATCAGCATAGCCACACAGTGGAGTTTCCCGTTCTCCATATCAGTCAGAACCTTCTTCTGAGAGGAGGTTGCTCGAGTATTCTTGCCCGGTGAACTCACTGGTTTGAGGCGAGCAGAAGACCCGTTCCGGTAACGTAAACATGGTCCCACTTCAGACCAAAAGCTGCGTTCAGCCGTGTGCCACCCCTAGACTGTGTTCACTGGTTAATTGAACCACAGTCAGATCCCCGCTCAGCTGCAGCATGAATTTTGCGACTGATCGTCGCGATCTGGATTGCCGAGTCCTCGTAAAGCAAAGACTGTTACATCAAACATCGCCTCCACAAAAGGCAAGTCATCTTTCTCATAATTGTGTGAGCTAATGTATTACCATCGAATCTGTCCTAGGAAGTGCATGGTTCCTGAGTGCAAAACGTGTCAGAACTCATCCGGAGAGTTCAAACTCAATTTCGTTGCCTGGTCATGCACATGGTCTCCGGTATCAATGCGTATGCTGTGTGTGGCCTCATGGTACATGTAATATCTTGGAGCCAATAATTTATCTTTTCGCTCCCTTCCCACGGTGAACAGATCCCCGGAACTTGGATGTCGAGAAGTTCTCCTTGTTGATTATGGATAACGTCCTCTTTCCGTCAGCCCAATGAGAATCCTTCGATGAGAGCCGCCGCTTCCCTTCGAAACGCCACAAAGTGCAGCTAGATGGTGCGCCCCGCATGAAAGCACAACTTGAGGCATGCCCGTCATAAAACCTGGTACGTACCATACGACAATGCCCGTCTCAGAGATGCGGAAAATGCCATGTCCCATGAACGGCGTGACTATCATCCCTCGATTCAGCTATGCACCGTCTGCAAAAAAAACTGAGTGTTGTTCGGATCACCGTCTGACCATCGGGTTGGGAGAAGCAATGATCAATTTTTGTGAATTCGTTCGCATCATGATGTTTGACAGAAATTTTGCAGAAGTCGGATGCGTTCCTATGTCATAATAGTGAGGACACCGTGATTCGGATCGATGTTTGAAGAAGGGGGCAACAAATTCGCAAAAACCTGTTCACTCTCGATGACATGTGTAGGAGAGCGCCCAACTGTGAGAGGTGGAATCTATGAGTATTTGAGTCGCCATGGTAGATACAACTTCAAGTTGCCATCGTTGTATACACGTCACGTACAATTGAGGACCTGCAGGTTCTCTACGGCTCTTCTAATAATTGCACGACACTGGAAGGGTTTCACGTGAGAGTAGGGCGCACAGTGTACCCGTGCTAGTCCCTTTTTGAATCGGTTCCTCGCTTAGATGGTCGGTCATAATCAAGGCCCGGCGCGAAATGAATCTGGTCACGAACATCTTTCAGCATCTGGGCGCTTGTGCGATTATCAGTGTATGGTAACGCGGAGGGGCGTGGCGCTATGCATACATTCAAACTCTCCGCATGGAATAAGTCGGCGATAGGCATTGCAACTTCAACAATTTGTGCCAGCGCTGCCTGGCGGCTACAACCAACTCGTGTTGGCCAACTGTTCCATGTCATACGAGAGCAAGCAGCACGACCGCACCTTGCGAGGAAAAATTAACTCAAAGATCCCACGTTTACATACACGTACCCCGCACGTCCAACACTCACATTATACTAGGGCTGGTGTGGCGTGTGTGACTGTGGATTAAATCACCACAGACGCATTGCTGCTGATCGCGATGGAATCGTGAAACCGAGTTTCGGATTGATCGTTCTGGAGAAACGGCGGGCCATAGATGATAGCTGGCAACGGATATTAATTCGCAAGCAAGGCACGATCGTGCTGTGGTCTCGAGGGCACCAGTGATGAGTCCACAAACATTGCTGCCCGTCCAAAGGCAATAGAACGCACGACGCTGTATTACATCCATTTATTCACATCCATATGTAAGTAAATTATATGGAAAAGAACTCTACCTTACAATCCCATAATTAGTAGCGATCTCAAAGTAGTATCTGGGATGGGCACAAAGGTAATAAAATACGCCCGCGTAAAAAAGTAAAGCTACCTATTGTGCCCGTAGCCCAGCATGGATTGCAACACATAGTGTCGAGCTCGAGGCTGTGTTTGCGAGTATCAATCCCGGCCAGTGCGGTCGGATTTTTGTCGCAAACGATGCGTGGTGGTGCAAAGCGCACAGCGGAGATTCGTGGGCAGAGAACGAGAAGGAAGAAATCGAGCATGTCGGTTAAAGTTATCATGGTTGTGACCAATCGTGACTAGAACGTGGTCTCCCTCTGTCACCATGTCTCCCAGGGCTTTCATGACCGGTTCTTGAACGGCTGTCACTACGATTCGGGCCATAAGAACCGTATGTGCCAAAATTCGGGACACCACCCATCGAGGATGGTTCATAGCCCGGTAGAGGCGTCAAGAGCGTGCTATTCGCTGATAGACGACTTGTGGAAATGTTGGACGGACTCGTGCCATATGCTTGAGGCTGCGGATGTGTCATTGCACCATGTTGGTTGTATGGGGAGGCGAAGGAGCCGTATCGTTGCGATCCACGAGGATCTCGTTGATGGGGTTCGTGTGATTCATCTGAAGGAGGAATGGGTTGGATTGGTCGCGCAGCAAGAGGAGCATAGGCGAATTGAGGCTGAAAATTGCGGGGCACATACTCGGCATCCGACACGGGGTGTCGGGAGGAACGAGGGTGTGAGAGGTGCTGGTGTTGGTAGGATCCATGTCGCACCGGATCAAGAACGCTGCGTTCCGCCTCTTCCTTTTTCGCTTTTCGCCACTGTTTGCGAAGCTCCTTGAACTCTGGTGAGCGTGTTTGTTAACATGACGCAGAGAGGGAGATAATTGAATGACTGAAGGAGACTTGCCATTCGGACTACGCTTTGGACCATGCTTTTGCATCGTGATATGGGCATTAAGGTGATTTAGGGTGCCGTATGACTTGGTACAATCCTGCCAAGAGCAGTGGTACAAGCGTTCGATCTCGTCGTAACGGCGGCGTGGCCTCTTTTTGACGCCATTTCCTGGCAAAGAGACAAATGAATATTGTTTGTTATTCGAGGGCGAACTTGGTCCGCCAGTCGTGTCGGCATGGCGGTACGTGGCAGGTGCGTTAGAGGACGTGGATGTCGCTGTGCCTGGAGGAGATGGACCATAGTCCTCATGAAGAGACCCGAGGACGACTCGAGAAAGACCCATGGGAGAGCTTGCACCGCCAGAAAACGTGGGATTTAAGGGAGATAATGGTTCGTCGAGGTCGTGGTGGCGCAAGGGAAAGTGGTGATCGGCTTTTCCGAACGAGCTAGTGAGAGGGCGAGTGTTTGAGGGACGGAGTGGGGAAGGGGAGTGGACGGGATAGGGAGGAGGAGAGACGTACGGAAATTGATGTTGGAGTTGATGTTGATATCGGGCGTCTGACAGATCGGCTGGATGGGGTGGGTGACCGCTTGCTGCGCTACCATAGATGGCTGGTTCGGACATGCGGCGTTGATCCAAGAGGGGATGCTGATTAAGGGTGTATTTATCGTCAGCCCGTAAATAGCGGTCTGCAAGGTTTGCAATTGAGTAACGATCCATATTGGGAGGATAGGAAGTTTCCGAAGGGGCGAAATGATCGAGGTGGTGTGGTGCATTGTGAGGTGGGGGAAATGATGGAGCAGGACCCATCTGGGAACGAGGTGGAGAAGCGGATAAGTGGGCCGAGGGTTCCGTCTGAGGTGTGCCGGGATTTGAGGGAGAGATGGGCCGGGCACGGGGAAGACGGGGATGGGAAGTCGGCCGAGATGGAATTGAAACTAAAATGGGATGATGCTGTGAGGAAGTTGATTGATCACGAGGAACGGAAGGGAGATTGAGGACAGCAGGAGGGAAAGTTGGGACGGGCTGGGCCAAGTGAGGCTGTTTGCTGTCAGGCATGGGGAAGCGAGGAGGGAGAAGAGCACGGGGGATGGTATCTGGGAGGGGTGAGGTGAGGTGAAGAGAAAGGGGGAGTGGCTGAGCGAGAACGTGGGCTTGCATCCGGGATGACAGAAGAAGAAGGAGGAGTCGGGGAGGTTGAGACCCAGAGCCGGGAGATAAAATAACTGTAACGGATAACGGCTAAGGAATTGAAGGATGAAGAAGAGAGCCTGAGGGAATGACGAAGCTGTTCAAGCTGACGCGATCGAATTTCGAGGCAGGTCTGACTTGTCAAAGTTTATTTACGGCAAAGGATGGGGAACGACATACGTACGTGACTGACCACGCGGTCCGACAGAGAGCGAGATCTGAGATGCAAAGGCGGGCTGTCCGCGCCGGGTAGAAGCTTACCTTGTGCATGGTTGGCATAGAAGCGGTGGTGGACATTGCCTCCTCCTCCTCCTCGTCATCCTCCTCCCCGAGTCCGCGATCGCAAAGAGGGTAACAGGACTATTCCCGGTGTGACAGCGTGACTGGGATCACACCTTCTTTTCTTGGCAGCTCTCTGGCCATTCGGGGACACTTTCCGGGGGGGCTGTAATCTGCAGATCCGAATAACGTGTCCAACAGCTTCTTATTTCAAATAAGCGACCCGCTGACGTTTCAGACCAACCTCGAACATTTTTCCTGCATTTTTTGACGTGGATGTTTCTGATTAAATTCCCAACCAAATGTCAACTAACCCACAGCTTCGGCCGCCTCCATCAAAATCTCAATGCTTTCGTACCCGCCACCCTCCCTCCGCCACTGGCCCGCTACTCCGACCTCGGCCCCGCAAGCCGTCACTTCTTTCGCTTTCGCCCGACGAATATTACCATCATCAGCCACCTTCCTCAATCCGCGGCCAAATCTTTCATTTCAAATCGCCTCACGCTCGCTTCCGGCCTTATCCTTCATCCCATTCCGACCTCCCCGATCCATTATATCTATTCAGCCCCCACCCGTGGCAGTGATTCAATCCGGTGTCTCCGTGGCGGCACCCGTTTTTTTCGGCAACTTCCCTCGCGTCCGTCTGTCATCGTGTACACATTCTCTTTGTCAGTGCCCGGCGGCTTGAGTGTCATAGGAAACCCGACAAAAACCCTCCTTCTTCAATTCCGGAATTTGGTCTAGCATTCTATTTAAAGACTGATCACAGCGTGGCGACTGATCAAAATGAACCACCGCCTCAACCGTAAAACATTGCCATATTGTCAAAAAATGACCGGTATTCAAGCAGATCGTTAGCCATCCCAACCGGCACGGAACCACGGATCGCCATCGTCCAGTACCCGTATCCTCCACTCCACTCACCAATCTCCATCATGGAGCTTATCAGGGTATCAGAGGTTCTTTAGATTCCGTCCGACGCACAATCACACTCAATCACACGTATCGTGCGAATTGACTCTTTCATTGTCGCTGCTTGGCCAACATGTTGACAAGTGCACATTATATGACTACACGGGGACGAGTCGTCGAATGGGCGTCTATTACGGCGACTTTGTAGGTTGCTAATTCCCGCTTGGTCAAGCGATCGTATACTT
>JBBPLE010000404.1:2945-26380 GCA_038089675.1 Boletales sp. KT-2023b | reverse complement strand
TATGTGGATGAGGACAATGAGGGCAACAATGTTGGGTGTGACCAAGGTGGTGATGAGCACAGTGTGGGCAGACAGAGTATGGGCAGTTGATGTGGATGTGTGAGAGTCAGTGGCAATGGAAACATGCTCAGCTGTAGAGGTAATGGTCAGGGGAAAGAGGTATGTTATGCTGTCCTTCCCAACTGACTTCAGCTCATTCCATAATGGCTAGTTCCTCAAGGGTGAGGGGTTCTTCAGAGGCTTCTGGGGATGGGTTTTGGTGTAGGTGATGGCATTCATCAAGCTCTCAGGTATAATGTAGAACATCCTTGGCTAGCTTGTCCATTTCCAATTGGTGCATGACAGAAAGGACAAGGTTGGTCAGCTCAGTGTGGGTTTCATGGAGAGTGGCAATGTGTTCCATGGGGTAGTCAGACATCTGGTTGGCAAGGGGGTAGAGGCTGTGGATCTCTTGAAAAAGAAGAAGTAACATATTGAGGGGAGAGAAAGGTTCTAAGTGGACACAAAGAGGGGTAATAAGGTGGGGGGTTTCAAGAAGGAGCATTAGGGAAGATTGTTCAGTGATGGGGAAGTTGTCAGGGCAGATATGCTGGGCATACAGGGGTAATTCAATGGAGACAACTGGGTTTGGATTGAGAGTGAGAAGATGTAGGGGGGGAGATGTAGGTTGGGGAATACCCAGATTGTAATTAGTGGAGTCAAGACCTTGAATATGATAGAGTAGGGGGGTGGTCCAGCCAGTGGTAGCTGCTGTGGGGGAAGGAGATCTAGCAGGAGCAGACATGTTTGGGTTTTGTAGTCAATGTGGGGGATGGGGAAGGAAAGACATGAGGGTGAAGGGTTTTATAATCAGATAGAATTTCCTTGGCATGATTGAACTCCAATTCAGGTAGCCATGAGTCTTCTTTGGCTGAGTATCCCTTCCATCGGACTAGGAATTTTCGGTTATTTGGGGTTCCATGGTGTCAGATAATCCTTTCCATTTCATATTCCTCTTCTCTGTTGATAAGGTCAGGTGGAGGGGAGGGGAAGTTCAGTCTGTGTACATCATTTTCACGATAGGGCAATAACAGGGAGGCATGGAAGACTGGGTGTATTTTCCATGTGCATGGGAGGCATAGTTTATAAGTAAGGGGGGAGAGGACCTGGGTAATGGTAAATGGACCTTCTTGCTTGGGGGCAAATTTTGGGTGGGAGATAAGGCATTTCAGATTTCAAGCTTCTAGCCAAACCTTGTCACCTTTATGGAAGGAAGTGAACTTTCCATGGAAACAGGATTTCATAACTTGTCTAGCAAGTTTGTGGGCTGCCAGGGCTTCATCTCAGGCTGTGGAGAGAAGTTTGAGTTGTTCTTTGACTGCAGGGAGGTTGGTTTCGGTGATGATGGTGGGAAGGGGATGGGATTCAAAGCCCATCATGAGAAAGAATGGGGATTTGTTGGTGACGGAATGGGGTCAGTGGTTGTGTGTGAATTCAGTGTGGGAGATGAGATTAGACCATGTGGAAGGGGAGTTGCTGCAGAAGATCCAAAGATAGGTTTCTACAGTATTTCCTGGTTTACCTGTTCAGTTTCTCCATTGGATTGAGGGTGGTACATGGTGGAGAGGGAAAGGTTGTATCTGAGGAGTCGTCCAAGTTCCTTTGTGAAGGAAGAGGCAAACTGGGGGCCATGATCCAAGATGATTTTGTCATAGAGGCTGAACTGGGTGTAGACTTTGTGGAAAAAGAGAGAGGCAATTCCTTCGGCAGAGATGGATTTCTTGGTAGGGCAGAGAATCACCCCCTTAGTAAGCCCATGGTTGACCACAACCAAAAGACTGTCAAAGCCTGAGGAAACAGGGAGGTCTGTGATAAGGTCACAGGAAATCTGCTGGAAAGGAATGGAGGAGGAAGAGACAATGGGGGAGAGGGGGGGAACAGTGGGATGGGTGTTCACTTTTGAGGATTGACAGGGAGCACATCCTTTGACATATTTGTGAACGAATTGAGCAAGGCCTGGCCACCAAAACTTGGCAGCAACAAATTGGTGAGTTTTAAGATATCTGGGGTGTCCAGCAGAGGTGTGATCATGGTGGTGTTTGACAATGGAGTGACAGAGGTCAGGGGGAACATAGATGCAGCCTTGGAAGGTGAGAACACCAGCATCATATTGCCAGTCAGAGAGACGAGAGTGGAATTGAGTGGGAATGTCGCTGGTGGTAGCACATAGGGCATCCAGGACAAGAGGATCCAAGGCAGCGGAGGCAGCCAGTTTGTTTTGGAGGGAGGTGTCAATGAGATTGACAAAGAGGGTGTCAGGAAGGAGGGTGACATTGTCATTGTCATTGTCAGTGGGTGGGAGAAGGTCTGGTCAGCAAGAGAGGGCATCTGGTGCTGCAAGAGAGGTACCAGGGACATGGATCAGGCAGAGGTCAAAGTCTGAAATGTCAAGTAACCAACAAGCCTGTCGTTGGTTAAGTTTCTGAGGTTGGCGGAAGTATGTAAGGTTTTTGTGATCTGTGAAGACTTCGATAGGGAAGGGGGATCCTTGGAGGTAGTGGTGCCAGGCTTTGAGGCCACAAATGACTGCAAGGAGTTCTCTATCATAGATATCATAGTTTCACTTGGTGGGGGAGAAGGATTGTGAGAGGTAGGAGCATGGGTGCCATTCACCATTGGCATTGGTTTGGAGAAGGACTCCTCCAGAGGCATATTTGGAGGCATTGGTGGCAATGGTGAAGGGGTGGGCAGGGTCAGGGAGATGGAGGATTGGACAGCCAAGGAATAATCATTTGAGTTTGTCAAATGATTGTTGGCAACCAGGAGACCAGTCCCAGGGTTGGTTCTTCTTTGTGAGGTCAAGGAGGGGGCATGTGATGTTAGAGTAGTTGGGGATGAAACACTAATAGAAGTTGGCAAATCCTAAGAAGGAGTGGATGTCTCTGACTTTGGCAGGGGTGGGCCATTCATGAATGCCATCTAGCTTTACTGGGTCCATGGTGAGTTTGTCAGGGCAAACAATCATTCCAAGGTATTCAACTTCATTTGCAGTGAACTTGCATTTATCAAGTTTGAGATGGAGGTCTAGCTCAGTCATGCATTGGAGAACTCGTTTGGTTTGTTCTTCATGGGTTTTGGCATCAGGGGAGAAGATGAGGAGATCATCCATGTAGATGACTAACCATCCTTCTGCAATCATATCATGGAAGGAGTTATTCATAAAGCACTGGAAGGTGGCAGGGGAGTTGCAAAGACCAAAGAACATGACTGTTGGTTTGAATAGTCCTTTGTGGGTAATGAATGCCACTTTCCATTGATGACCATCCTTGATATGGACATTGTTGTATCCCCAGCAGACGTCAAATTTAGTAAAGGTCTTGGCACCTTTGAGTTTATCGACAAGGTCAGATATGAGGGGAAGAGGGTAGGTGTCGCAGATGGTGTGTTTGTTGACATAGTGGTAGTCTTGGCAGGGATGAAGACCACTGTCTTTCTTCTTGATGAAGAAAAAGGGTGTGGCTTGGGGGGAGTTGGATGGATGAATCTTTCCTGCCTTGAGGTTCTCATCAAGGAAGGCTTCTGTGGCTGCCTTTTTGTTGGGAGAGAGTGGGTAAAGTTTGCTGATCTTTGGGGTGAAGGAGTTGTCAAGGTTGATTTTGTGGTCATAGGGTCAGCTAGGGGGAACATGGTCAGTCGCTTCTTTGGAGAAGATGGAGGAGAAGGCAGAGGATTTGGGTGGGAGAGTCGCTTTTGGTTTGGCTTTTTCAGCAGCCATAGCTAGTTCTGTGGATGTAGTGAGTTTGGTGATAGTGGCAGAGGGGATGAAGTGAGATCCACAACGAATGATTCAATTGATGATTCAGTTGTTGTTGGCTCATAGGAGGTATTGGGCTTCAGTTTCCTTCTTCATGTAGTTGTAGAGACATCCATCCCAGATGGAGTTGACTTGTACATGGCAGGGTGGGTGAGCAGTTGGCATTTGGGGAGTGGGGGGTGGTTTGGTATGGTTGTAGTATAGATCTTTGGATTGATCAGAGTTAAGGGAAATGGATAGCTCTTGCTTGATCCAGTCGATGGTGGGGTTGGCTTGTTTAAGCCAGGGAAGTCCAAGGATTACATTCTCCTTTCCACAGTTAAGGATGTAGAACATGACACGATGCATAAGTTAACCAATGTGGACATAAAGCATGGTAGAGAAACAGATAAGACCATTTTTGTTCAAAGATTGGTCGATGTTTCAGATGGTGATGGGGGAGGGGAGTCGTTCTTTTGGGAGACGATGATTTTGAACAAAGTCCCAGTTGATACAAGAGATTTGCACTCCAGAGTCAATGAGAGCATGGGTTCCAACAGCTTTTAGGTGCAACAGTTTGATGATTTCAATGGGGATCTGCATGGATTGCTTTGTAATTGATGATACAAGTACAGGAGCACATGTAAAAGAGGGAGAGCCTTGTGTTGGGGAAGGTCTCCATTCTAAAAATCCTCATTGGGTGAAATGAAGGAGATCCTAGCCATGGTTTCTTCTTCATCATTGTCCTTGACTTCTACTAGCCTTGGGGTTTCTCTGGCTTTCCTAACCTTCCTTTCTCTGGCTTTCTTTGGTTGAGAGGGGAAGTGGGGGCAATCACCTGAGAGATGTCCAGGTTTGCAGCAACAGAAACAGAGTCCCTTGGCGATACAGCATTTTCATTCTTCTGGGGTCAACTTAGATACTTTGATAGCATCAATGTCCATGGTGTCAGGGTCTTTCTGGGGACAGGAGGAGGAGGAGGAGGAGAATGAATGGTAGGGGAGGTTTGTCTTGCCTTGTTTTGCCATGCCATCAGCCCTTCCCCATTGGGTGAGGAAGTGGGTGGTTTTGGCATACCACTCGTCAATCTTGGTGGGAATGGTGTCCATAGACATGATACAGCACATGAGTTTGACATAGATGCCAGTGAAGAAGTATCTGATGAGGACATTTTGGTTGGTGATTCTGCTTATCTGGACATGGTTTCAGAATTTGGAGATGTACTTTGTGAGGTCAGAGAGTGAGGGCTTTCCTTCCATCTTAGTAGTGGAGAGCCAGGTGATGGAGAGGGTGGCAGTGTCCCTGTGTTCAAAGGTGGTGTTGAACTCCTTTATAAAGTCCTTGTAGGTCCCAAAGCCTTTGTTGGCATTGAGAGCAGTTTTTCGAAAAGAGGAGGCCCAAGTAAGGGCAGCTCCTTTGGTCATATATGAAAGAGTGAAGGTGATCTTCTTGGCATTGGTAGTATAGACTTCTTCATTGACAAGGAGGTAGGTTCAGACAGAGTCCAACCAGATCGTAGCTTTGGTGTAGTTGCCATCAAAGTATTCAAGAGTATCAATGCAAAGTTCAACTGGTTTTGATGTCATAGTGGAGCAAGGTGATTGCAGGAGAAGGAAGGGAGGAAGTGGGTGTGAGGGAACAAATTGGTGAGGGGGAATGGGGGTAGAGGGTTGGGGGGGGAGAAGGAGAGGTCTGGTTATGGTGGGGGTGGGGAGAGGTGGCGTGGGTTCCCTGAGAGAGATGTCTGGGGCAGGGGCAAAGGTTTCTTCAAGGGACTCAAGGGGGATGTCGAAGTCCTCGTTAGAGTGTTCAGTGGAGGGGGGGGATTCTGAGGGAACTCAATAAGAGCATCATAGTGCCCTTTCAAGGGCTCTGGGTGTTCGAGGGAAGGAAATGGTGGGAACTACAATGATGGTAGCCTGAAAAAGGAGCTTAGTCCTTTTGTTACGCTTGGTCCGGGTAGGAACAAGTGGAGGCTCAAAGCACTAACAAAGGTGTTAAGGGTTCAAGGGTATTTGGGCAAGGGGGCTTGCCAGAAGGTCAAGGGTTTAGTCAACAATAGATTTCAACAAGATTCGAAGATGTCATCTGATGATGAAGTTGATGAAGGGGTTTCAGAGGGATTTGAGATCATCTGACAGTGAGGTCAACAAAGGATTTCAGAGGTTCGAGGAGATCAAGGTAAGATTGAGCAGGACTAAGCTGCCAATACATCAAGTATAATGACAGCTTAAGTACTGTGAGAAATAGAACCTAATGGAAGGTCATGGAAGGTTTGTTACTAAGAAAATGAAGATAGAACCTTCCATGAGAAAGAGAAGCAGAGATAACAAAAATAGAGAATGGAAATGAATGGTGTGCAATGAATATGTTGTATGTTCTAGAGCACTCTAAAGAAAAGCAAAAAGGTACCAGGTTGGGCTGGTTTATCGTAACACAGGAAAAAGAAGTGAATCATAACAATGAGCTCAACATTATATAGGTGGCCAATGTGGTATGACAAGGTTCAAAGAACAAATGAAAATCAGCACACATGGATTCAGAGTCTAAGTTGGGTATGACATCTAAGTCTGAACTGGAGGAGATACAAGTACAGGCTTCAAGGAATTGGAAGAAGAGGAAAACCAGTGGCTCTACTGGTCATGAAAAGCAGCAAATATCTTTCCAAAGGCAACAAGGTGACTCTTGTTATGATTCATGACACCCCCCTATCTTTTCTTTCCATGTTACATAACAATCTCTCTCAGTCTTCTTTTGATTCTTTCACTATGTGACATGGTAACATTGATCTCCCTTCACATTCTCAACTTTACCATGTCTATTTATGCTTACTATCTATTTTTACATAGAAATCTCTGATCCCATTCCTATGCATTTCCCTTTGTACAGCCCACACTATTTATTACTCTTAGTTTCCCATCATCACTCATAGCCTTTGATTGCAGCACCTCTGCACAGTCTTGCATAGGACTATACTTAGTTTATGCAGCCTTAGGGCTATCTGTTGACTCCAGGTGACTCAGTATGACTGGCACCTCTTAGTATATATACTGGCCACTCATGTACAGTAAAACCCAAGCAATTCCTACCTTAGGTTTTCACCTTCACCCCTCTAGTCCTCCTCTGAGTCCATCCCTAAGTTAGGCCTTAGTGCCTCCTCCTCCTCCTCCTTTATCCTTAGCCACCTAGAACCTCTGCGATCCTTCTGGGAGATCCTTGACATCATCTGACATAAAAACACACCTTCACCCACCTTCACCCTTAGCTTTCATCTCCAGAGTCCCTGACTTATGTCAGTACATTATCCTCAACCCCTGTCCTTGACCTAGGTGACTATCATTAAGTCTATGCTTGTCCCTACCCAAGCCAAGTGTAACAAAAGGAATTGCCTCTCTTCGATAGGACTACTATCTAGTAGATCCCACCATTTCACACCAGTGCCCCAGAAACCCTAGGCCTTCAGGCAACCTCTGCACCCCAGATTCATGCTTCTACCAGGAACATGTTCAAGAAACCCACCCCTCAGACTCAGACTCTTCACACCACACCACCCCAACACCTACTGATGTAGAAGACAAAGATCTCTACATCCCTGCCCACAAAAACCTCCTAGACACCCACCTCTCCAACAAACTCTCAGCACAGCTATCCTTAACTAGGATATCCACACTGCCTTCCCCATTAACTCTCACATGTCACCTCCACTTCACTGGAGGAACTGTCCCATCCACTGTAGTCCCCACACCAGTTCCCCACCCTCAGCTTCTACCCCCATTTTTTCCACCAACAGAACCATCATCCCCATCCCCTGTGTCAAGATGAGTGACCAACCTCATCCAACCAAACCTATAGAACTCCACATTGCCCCTCCTGATCATTTTGATGGGAGTTATGCCACAGCCAAAGCTTGGCTAGCTTCAGTAGTATTCTACTTCATGGTCAATGAAGAAGTATACAACAATGATACCAAGCAAGTGGCATATGCTCTCTCCTATATGACTAAGGAATCCACCACTACCTGGGCAGCAACCTATCACATCAAAATCTTAGCCAACAAGGAAGAAGTCAAATGGGATGACTTCAAAGAAGCCTTCTCAACCACCTTCTACCACCATGATAGCAAAGCCATATCCATCACTGCCCTTAATTCATTATGAATGAAAGGAAACTCAATGGCCGATCTCATCTGATACATCACCAAATTCAGAAATCACATCCAGATCTCTGAAATCTCCAATGAAAACATTCTAATCGGGTACTTTGCTGCTGGAGTTACAGTAAGTCTCATGATGTGTATCATATCTATGGACACTGTACCAACCAAAATCGAAGATTGGTACAACAAGGCTGTCCATTTCCTTAGCCAATTCCAGAAGGCCAATGACATCACTTGCTCCAGCTGAAACCCCTCCCACACTCCATATTGCTCTTTCCAATCACACTCTCACACTAGACCCACAGGTGACCCTAATGCAATGGACATCAATGTCATCCAAATTGGGAGATTAACCCCAGAAGAATGAAAACACTGTTTTGAAAAAGGGCTATGTCTTCGATGTCATCAACCCAGACATAATGCAAGCAAATGCACCAAGTTCCCCAGCCACCCCACCCCTATAAATGTCCATCAAGCTACCATCACTGCTACCATAGAAGAACTCAAAGAATGTGACAACAATGACATGGAAGTAAACCATGTCTTGGGTTTTAGAGAGGAGGTCCAACCCAATGTGGGCCCCCTCCCCAACTAGATGTGCTCCTGTACTTATCTCTCAAAGTGATCGAAATGCTATTTATCTCCCTGTTTTGATCCTAAGCACATCTCAAGACATTGGAACCTGAGCATTGGTAGATTCCAGTGCCATTATCTCCTGTATTGATTGGCATTTTGTTACACTTGGTCCAGGTAGGAACAAGTATAGACCTAGCAGTAATCGCCTAGGTCAAGGACAGGGGTCAAGGGTAATGTACTGATGCAAGTCAGGGACTCTGGAGATGAAGGTCAAGAGTTCTGGTGGACAAAGGTTCAAGGTTACATCAGATGATGTCAAAGATCTCCCAGAAGGATCACAGAGGTTCTGGGTGGTGAGGGACTAAGGACGACAATGGAGAGGCACTAAGGCCAATGTGGGGATGAACTTAGAGGAGGACTGGAGAGGTAAAGGCAAAAACCTAAGGTAGGAATTGCTTAGCATTACTGTACATGTTCAGCCAGTATTTATACTAAGTAGCGCTAGTCATACTAAGTCACTATGAGTCATCAGATAGCCTTGAGGCTGCAGAGACTAAGTATAAAGCTATGCAAGTCTGTGCAAAGGTACTGTGATCAGAGGCTATGAATAATGATGGGAAATATAGGGAATAAATAGTGTGGGCTGTGCAAATGTAAATGCATAGGAATGGTGATCAGAGATCTCTATGTAAATATAGATAGTAAGTGTAAATAGACATGGTAAAGTCTAGAACGTGAATGGATATTAATGTTACCATGTTGCATAGCAAGAGAATCAAAAGAAGACTGAGAGAGATTGTTATGTAACAAAGAAAGGAAAGATAGGGGGGTATCACCAATTATAACATTACCCCCTTTGTATGGTAAAACCTCCAGATTTACTTTAATTGAATGTGGCATCCTCATTGGTGACGATGTTGTCATCTCCCTAGGTGTCCTGCCATCCATGGTAGTAGTCTGTGCATCCCCAGTTATGGCCGTGGAGGGAGCCACACTTCTTGCATCCGCAATGGTTGATAGTAGGGATGTTGTCGAGGTTGGTTCCCCAGTTGTTGGTACATTGGGGGCAGGGATGGTTGGGGCAGGAACATCAGGTATGTCCTGGGGCTTGGCGGTGACAGTGATCACAATGGTGTTGTTGGCAGTCAAGAGTGCGTTGTCTGTGTTGACGGCATCAATTGCAGCATGAGGGGTTGGAGGGAGGGGGCATGGGTATTTCATCTCAGTTGGTCATTGCTCCTGTATCCGAGAGGATGGTGCCAGTGTTTGGGTACAGAGTGGAACACTGGGTGGAGGTGTTGGGCCTGGATAGGTCCATGAGCACAGCTGCAGCTTGTAGGCTGGCGGGGGTGTGGTGGGGGAGGTAGTTGGCAGTGACTGGGGGTTCATCCTCCTGTTCTTCAGCAGGGCGGTTGCAAAAGGAAGGGATGGGAATGATAAAGTTGGCGAGGGATGGGGGAATGCGAGGAGTAAATGACAGTCGGCCATATAAGTAGGCACAGCATTCTTCAGTTATAAGGTTCAGAGCAATTGTGGTAATTACTTTGGCAATAATGTCATAGGGGAGAACATGTTTGATGAAATGTCCTAGGCCCAAGTGGTAAAGGTTGTCCAATGTCTTTTCCCGGAGTTGACTGATTATGGTCCAGAGGGGGGCATTGGAGGATCAATATGTGATGGATAGGTTTCAGATAAGTGATGCTGTTTTGTTGAAGGTGGCAATGGCAGTGATAACCTTTGGGGACATTTGATAGGCGGGATGTTGTTCCAGAGCAGAGTGGGGGGCTTCTTGGGATAGGATGTGGGTAAAGAGGATGTGGTGGTTAACCAAACTTTATCTCCTTTAGTGAACAGAATGAATTTCCCATGGTACCTGGATTTCATAAGCTGTCATGTGAGATCATGTGCAGCCAGGGCTTCATCACGGGTGGCTGAGAGTTCCTTGAGGTGTTGTTCTAATGCTGGTAACCATGACTCAGAGATAACCATAGGGAGGGGGCGGGGTTCATAGCCCATCATGAGAAAGAATGGGGATTTTTGGGTGATGGAATGGGGGTAGTGGTTGTGTGCAAATTCTGCCATGGTGATATGTTCAGCCCAGATTGTTGGGTTGTTTCCACAAAAGATCCATAGGTGTGTCTCTACTTCTTGATTGACTCGTTCTGTTTCCCTGTCGGTTTGTGGGTGGTAGGCAGTGCTGAGGGATAGGTTGTAGCCAAGGAGTTTTCCTAGTTCTTTGGCAAAGGCTGAGGCAAATTGTGGTCCTCAATCAGAGATAATCTTGTCATAGAGACCAAACCATTTCCATACTTTGTTAAGGAAGAGTGTGGCAATTCCCTTGGCTGTAGCGGTTTTCTTGGTTGGGCACAAAATTACCCCCTTTGTAAGCCTGTGGTCGACCACAACCAATAATGAGTTGAAGCCATCAGAAAGGGGAGGATTGGTGATGAGATCATAGGAGATTTGCTGGAAGGGATGGGAGGATTGAGAGGGGATGGGGAGTGGAGGGGGTGTGGATGGGTGCATGTCAGCTTTGGCATGTTGGCAATGGAGACACCCTTTGACAAATTTGCAAATGAAGGTGGCCATGCCTGGCCACCAGAATTCTGATGCCACTAGTTGGCAGGTTGTGAGGTAATTGGGGTGACCAGCTGCAGCATGAGAGTGATGCTTAGCAACAATGGATCATTGCAATTCTAGATTGTTTGGAACATAGACATGTCCTTGATAAGTGAGTATTCCTGCATTGTATTTCCAATTGGAAAGTCAGGAACAAAGTTGGGTGGGAACCTCACTGTCCAGTGCTTGAAGGGAATCTAGGACTAGGAGGTCAGTGGTGGAGGAGGAGCGGAGTTTGTTGGTCAGGGCTGTATTGATCATGTTGACAAACAAGGAAGGGGGGAGAAGTGTCACATCATGATTGTCCTGTTCATCATCAGGAACCAAACTGGGGTGGTGGGAGAGTGCATCGGGTCCAGCTAAGTCTTTTCCTGCCACATGAATTAGCCAAAGATCAAAGTCGGCAAGATTGAGAAGCCATCTTGCTTGTCTTCAATTAAGATTTTGTGGTTGTTTGAAATAAGTTAAATTTTTGTGGTCAGTAAAGACTTGGATGGGTGTAGGATGGCCTCAGAGGTAGTGTTTCCACATTTTGAGAGCTCAGATGATGGCCAGGAGTTCATGGTCATAGATGTCGTAGTTGCATTCTGCAGGGGAGAAGGATTGGGAGAGGTAGGAGCAGGGTTTCCAATCCCCATTTTTGTCAGTTTGGAGGAGGATTCCTCCTGAGGCAAACTTGGAAGCATCGGTGGCAATCACAAAGGGTTTATTGAGGTTGGGGAAGTGAAAGATAGGTTTTTCCAAAAACTTAGTTTTCAGATTTTGAAAGGCAATGTTGCACTCCAGGGACCAATCCCAGGCACAGTTTTTCTGGGTTAAGTCAAGGAGGGGACATGTGAGATTTGAATAGTTTGGGATGAATCATCTATAGAAATTTGCAAATTCTAAAAAGGAGCGGACATCCTTTACTTTGGCTGGTATTGGCCATTTCTGGATACCATCCAATTTAACAGGATCCATTGCAAGGGTTCCCGGTTTGACTATCATGCCCAAATATTCAACTTCTGGGGTGGTGAATTTACATTTCTCCAATTTGAGGTGGAGGTCAAGTTCTTTCATCTGTTGGAGGACCCGCTTGGTATATTCCTCATGGGTCTTTGGATTAGAGGAGAAGATGAGAAGGTCGTCCATGTAAATGATCAACCATCCTTTGGCAATCATCTCATGGAAAGAGTTGTTCATGAATCATTGGAATGTGGGGGGGAAATTGGACTGTCTGAAAAACATTACTGTCAGTTTGAAAAGTCCTTGGTGAGTGATGAAGGCTGCCTTCCATTGATGTCCATCTTTGATTCAGACATTGTTATACCCCCATCAGACATCGAACTTGGTAAAGAGTTTTGCATCTTTAAGTTTGTTGATGAGGTTGGAAATCAGGGGAAGAGGGTATGTGTCTTTGATAGTATGATTGTTGAGATATCTATAATCCTGGCAAGGATGTAGTCCTCCATCCTTTTTCTTGACAAAGAAGAAAGGGGAGGCTTGTGGAGAATTAGAGGGACATATTTTGCTGGATTTGAGATTCTCATCAATGAAGTTGTCTGCAGCTTTTCGTTCTTTGGGGGTAAGGGGGTAGATTTTGGAAACCTTTGGTACAAAGGTTTTGTCTAGATTTATCTCATGGTTGTAAGACTGTGATGGAGGGAGGTGGTGGGCAGCATTCTTGGAAAATACTTCTTGGAACTCTTGGTATTCTGGTGGGAGGGCGACAGTGTCCTTGGGATCTTTAGCCTCGATGGCTAGTTTGGTAGCAGTGGTGAAGGCTTGAACATAGCTTTCTCCAAAGGGGTGTTGGAATCCAAACCAGGCTGCTTGGTGGGTGATGCGGTTCATCATGGCTTGTTCACAGAAGTCTGAAGGTCCTTCTTGATCAAGGTATTGGCAGAGGAGACTTTCTTTTCGATTGAGATTGAGTGGGGTGTGGTTCATTGGTTGAAGGGAGTTCTGTGGGGTGTAAAGTTCTTTGGTTTGATCATTTTCTTCTGGGATAGTCATGGTCCCCTTGGTCCAATCGATGATGGGGTTGGTTTCTTTCAACCAAGGATATCCTAGGATGAGATTTTCCCTTCCACAGTGCATTACATGGAAGTGGATCCTCTGGATGATGTTATTGAGGTGTATTGGGATGAGGGTGGTAAATTTGATATTGCCATTTTGGTTTTGAGTTTGGTCAACATTTCTGACAGGGATAGGGGTGGGAAGTCTTTCAAGGGGGAGTTTCCATCATTTGGCAAAATGCCAATTGATGCAGGAGATTGTTGCTCCAGAATCTACCAGTGCTTGGGTTCCAACATCTTGAGATGTGCTCAGGATTGAAATGGGGAGATAAATAGCATTTCGATCACTTTGAGAAGTAAGTACAGGAGCACATCTAGTTGGGGAGGGGGCCCGTGTTGGGTTGGACCTCCTCTCTAAAAACCTGAGACATGGTTAACTCCCATGTCATTGTTGTTACATTCTTTGATTTCCTCAATGGTGGCAGTGGTGGTAGTCTGTCAGACATTTCTTGGAGTGGGACAACCAGGGAACTTGATACATTTGGTTGCATTATGTCCAGGCTGATGACATCAGAAACATAGCCCCTTTTCAAAACATAGTTTATGTTCTTCCGGGGTTAATCTTCCAATTCAGATAGCATCAACATCCATCGTGTTAGGGTCATGTGTGGGTCAGGCATGGGAATGTGATTGGAAGAAACGGTATGGGGTGTAGGAGGGGTTTCTGCTTGAGTGTGCAATATCATCAGCTTTCTGGAATTGACTGAGGAAGTGTACAGCCTTGTTGTACCAATCATCAATCTTGGTTGGTACTGTATCCATAGACATGATTCATTTCATGAGGTTTACTATTACTCCAGCAGCAAAGTACCTGATTAGGACATTTTCATCAGAGATTTCAGAGATTTGTACATGATTTCTGAATTTGGCAATGTATCGGGTAAGATCAGCCATGGAGTTTCCTTTCATCCATAAGGAGTTAAGGGTGGTGATGGATACAGCTTTGCTGTCATGATGATAGAAGGTTCCCTAGTAAGCTTCCTTGAATTCATCCCAAGTGATGGTTTCTTCATTTGCTAGGACTTTGATGCAGTAGGTTGCTGCCCAAGTGGCAGCAGATCCTTTCGTCATGTAAGAAAGAGCATATGCCACTTGCTTGGTATTGTTGTTGTAGACTTCTTCATTGACCAGAAAGTAGAATACCATGGAGGCAAACCAAGCTTTGGCTGTGGTATAGCTTCCATCAAAATGTTCTGGGGGGGTGATGCAAAGTTCTACAGGTTTGTGCAGGGGTGGTGCAATTTCACTCATGTTGACTAATGGGACTGGGGATGGTGGTTCTGTGGGAAGAAACGGAGGTAGAATTTGCGGGTGGAGTACTGATGTGGGAATGACAGTGGATGGAATGGTTCCTCCAGTGAAGTGGAGGTGTCATGTGATGGTTAATGGGGATGGTGGTGTGGGTACCTTATTTAAGGATAGCTGTGCAGAGAGTTCATGTGAGAGGTGGGTGTCTAGTGGATTCTCATGGGTGGGGATTTCTATGTCTTCGTCCTCTACGTTGGTTGGGACTGGAGTGGGGTGGTGTGAAGAGTTGGAGTCAGAGGGATAGGTTTCTTGAACATGTTCTTGATAGAAGTGTGAATCTGGGGTATGAAGGTTGCCCGAAGGCCTAGGGTTTCTGGGGCATTGGTTTGAAATGGTGGGATCTACTAGATAGTAGTCCTATTGAAGAAAAGCAATTCCTTTTGTTACACTTGGTCCAGGTAGGAACAAGTATAGACCTAGCAGTAACTGCCTAGGTCAAGGACAGGGGTCAAGGGTAACATACTGACATAAGTCAGGGACTCTGGAGATGAAAGTCGAGAGTTCCAGTGGACAAAGGTTTGAGGTTACATCAGATGATGTCAAAGATCTCCCAGAAGGATCACAGAGGTTCTGGGTGGCAAGGGACTAAGGATGACAATGGAGAGGCACTAAGGCCAACGTGGGGATGAACTTAGAGGAGGACTGGAGAGGTAAAGGCAAAAACCTAAGGTAGGAATTGCTTAGCATTATTGTACATGTTCAGCCAGTATTTATACTAAGTAGTGCTAGTCATACTAAGTCACTATGAGTCATCAGATAGCCTTGAGGCTGTGAAGACTAAGTATAAAGCTATGTGAGTCTGTGCAAAGGTACTGTGATCAGAGGCTATGAATGATGATGGGAAATATAGGGAATAAATAGCATGGGCTGTGCAAATGGAAACACATAGGAATGGTGATCAGAGATCTCTATGTAAATATAGATAGTAAGCATAAATAGACATGGTAAAGTCTAGAATGTGAATGGATATTAATGTTACCATGTCGCATAGCAAGAGAATCAAAAGAAGACTGAGAGAGATTGTTATGTAACAAAGAAAGGAAAGATAGGGGGGTATCACCAATCATAACACATTTTGCCAAAAGATGGAAACTTCCTCTTGAAAAACTCCCCACTCCCATCCCCATCAGAAATGTTGACCAAACCAGAAACCAGAATGGCAACATCAAATTCACCACCTACATCCCAATATGCCTTGACAATGTCACCCAAAGAATCCACTTCCACATAATGCACTGTGGAAGGGAAAATGTCATCCTAGGACATCCCTGGTTAAAAAAACCCAACCCCATGATTGATTGGATGAAAGGAACTGTGTCAATCCCAGACAAACAAGATCAAACCAAAGAACTATATAATCTGAAGACCCCTCTTTGCCCCATGAACCATACTCAGCTAAATCTAGATCATAAGGAAAGTTTACTCTGTAGATACTTAGACCAAGAAGGACCCTCAGACTTCTGTGAACAAGCTGTGATGAATTGAATCACTCACTGAGCCATCCAATTCAGATTTCAACACCTGTTTGGAGAAAGTTATGTCCATGCCTTTACCACCACAACCAAATTAGCCATTGAGGCTAAAAATACCAAAAACACTGTCACCCTTCCTTTGGAATACAAAGAGTTTGAAGAAGTGTTCTCTGAAAACACTGCTCACCATCTCCCTCCCTCCCAATCCTATGATCACAAAATAAATCTTGATGAAACATTTGCACCCAAAGTCTCCAAAATCTATCCCCTCACCCCTGAAGAATGAAAAGCCACTGACAACTTCATTGATGAAAATCTCAAATCTGACAAAATCCATCCATCCAATTTCCCACAAGCTTCTCCTTTCTTCTTTGTCAACAAGAAGGATGGAGGATTACATCCCTGCCAGGATTACAGATATCTTAATGAACATACTATTAAGGATGCCTATCCCCTTCCCCTGATCTCTGACCTCATTGATAAACTCAAAGATGACAAGGTCTTCACCAAATTCAATGTTCAATGGGGATATAACAATGTCCAGATCAAAGATGGACACCAATGGAAGGCCGCCTTCATCACCCATTGAGGACTCATTGAACCAACAGTTATGTTCTTTGGGCAATCCAACTCTCCCCCCACATTCCAGTGTTTTATGAATGACTCCTTTTGGGATATGATCGCCAAAGAATGGTTGATCATTTATATGGATGACCTCCTTATTTTCTCCTCTGATCAAAGGACCCACATGGAGTACATGAAATGCATTCTCCAGTGAATGAAAGAACTTGACCTTCATCTCAAATTGGAGAAATGCAAGTTCACAACCTCAGAAGTGAAATACTTATGAATGATAGTCAAACCAGGGACCCTTGCAATGGACCCAGTCAAACTGGACAGCATTCAGAAATGGCCTGTCCCAGCCAAAGTAAAGGATGTCCAATCCTTCCTGGGGTTTGCAAACTTCTACAGATGATTTATCCCAAACTACTCCAACCTCACACAACCCCTCTTTGATTTAACCCAGAAGAACTGAGCATGGGACTGGTCCCCTGACTGCAATAATGCCCTCCAGAAGCTTAAAGCCAAATTTCTAGAACAGCCCATCCTCCAGTTCCCTGACCTCAGTAAACCTTTTTCTATCACCACCAATGTCTCCAAATACACCTCTGGAGGTATCCTCCTCTAAACTGATGAAAATGGGAATTGGAAACCCTACTCCTACCTGTCCCAATCCTTCTCCCCAGCAGAACAAAACTACAACATCTACAATCAAGAGCTCCTTGCCATCATTTGAGCTCTCAAAATGTGGAAACATTACCTCTGAGGACACCCCACCCCTGTCCAATTGTTTACTGACCACAAGAACCTAACATATTTCAAACAACCACAGAATCTCAATCAAAGACAAGTGAGATGGCTTCTTGATCTTGTTGACTGTTGCAAGTATGCATGTTACATACATGGGAAGGTCTCTCATATACCTGGTTACATTGGTGTTGACACAACTAAGGATGGTGGTGATGGATATTGAAAGAGAATTGATTAGGACTCAGCTCTGCTGAGTTTGAATGTAAATACATGATGTGTGTGAACTAATTACTATGTATGGAACACAGAGTCTGTTCAACACTCCCCCTTGCTAAGTATATGGTAGATATGAAAGCATTAATATGGAGGGCAGTACTTTTACATAGAGTTTTTAAACTCTAGTCCAAGCTGGGAGTGGAATTCATTGAACTTGATGTGTCCAAGGTTCTTAGTGAACATATTGGCAGGATTGTCAGTCCCAGGGATATAGAAAAGCTCCACTAGCTTGTGGACCATGACTGCATCTGTTACACTTGGCCTGGGTAGGGACAAGTGTAGACCTAATGATAATTGCCTAGGTTGAGGACAGGGGCTGGGGATAATGTACTGATGTAAGTCAGGGACTCCAGAGATGAAGACTAAGGGTTCCAGTGGATAAGGACATGTTCTTACATCAGATGACATCAAGGATCTTCCCAGAAGGATCACAGAGGTTCTGGGTGGCTAAGGACAAAAGATGACAATAAGGAGGCACTAAGGCTGATCTTAGGGATGACTGAGAGGAGGACTGAGGATGAAGGCAAAAACCTAAGGTAGGAATTGCTTCAGGTTACTGTACATGAACAACCAGTATTTATACTAGGAGGTGCTAGTCATACTGAGTCACCAAGAATCAATGAACAGCCATGAGGCTGCAGAAACTAAGTATAATGCTATGCAAGACTGTACAGAGGTGCTGCACTCAGAGGCTATGTGTGATGATGAGAAATATAAGTGATAAATAGTGTGGGCTGCATGAAGGGAAACACATAGGAATGGGATCAGAGATCTCTATGTAAAAATAGATAGTAAGTGTAAATAGACATGGTAAAGTCTAGAATGTGAAGGGATGTCAATGTTACTGTGTTGCATAGCAAGAGAATCAAAAGAAGACTAAGATAGGTTATTATGTAACAAAGAAAGAAAAGATAGGGGGGTCTCACCAATCGTAACATTACCCCCTTTGTATGGCAAAGCCACTGGATTTGCTTTAGTCAAAGGTGATGTCTTCATTAGTGACTTCCTCCTCTCCCCATCCATTGTCCTGCCAACCAGTGTAGTAGTCCTTGCATTCGAGGTTATGACCATGGGGGGATCCACATTTCTCACAGCCGTGATGGTTAATGGTGGGGATGTTATTGGGGTCAGCTCCCCACGAGTTGGTGCATTGGGGACAGGGGCAATGAGGGCAAGAGCAGTGGGGGTGTCCTGGGGCATGACATTTACAATAGTTGCAACAGTGTTGTTTGCAATTGAGAGTTCGGTGGCCAATGTGTTGGCATTGGTTACAATGGGAAGTGTTGGAACAGGAGGGAGGGGGCGCTGGTACTTTGTCCCAGTTGGCGGTGGCTCCAGAGTCTGATAGGACATAGCCTGTGTTTGGATGTGGAGTGGGGGAACAGATGCAGTGGGAATGAGTAGTGGGGGGGTTATGCCTGGATAGGTTCATGAGCATGGCCATGGCTCATAAGCTGGTGGGGGTGTGGTGGGGTTGGAAGTTGGCAGCAATGGGGGGAATATTCTCCTGGCCTGTGGAGGGAGTGTGGTGATGAAATGGAGGGGTGGGGACTAAGTAGTCAGTGAGGGAGGGAGGAATACAGGGGATGAATGCTGGGCATCCATAGAGGTAGGCCCTTTGTTCCTCAGTGATGAGGTTGAGGGTGATGGTGGTGATTACTTTGGCAATGGTGCTGTAGGGGAGGATGTGTTCAATCATATGGCTGAACCCTAAATGGTAGAGGCTGTCTAGTGTCTTTTCCCTTAATTGACCAACTATGGTCCAGAGAGGGGCATCTGTAGAATGGTAGGTGATGGCTAGGTTATTAATGAGGGAGAATGTTTTGTCAAAGAGGGTGATGGCTGCAATGATTTTGGGAGACATTATGTATGCCTGATGCTGTTCTAGGGTGGATCTAGGGGCTTCCTGGGAAAGGATGTGGGTAAAGAGAATGTGGCAATTGGTGTGATGAAGATGGTGGACATGGATGGGGATGGATGGGGGAAATGGGGGAAGTGTGGGAAGACCTGGAGGTGAAGCAGGAGTAGACAGAGCTGGGGTGGGGGGTTCAATGATGGGGGAAGTGGGGAGGTTGCTAAGTACAGTGTCAGGGATATGAAGAGCAATCTGGAGGATTTGTTCCTTGATAAAGGTGGAGGTGGAAGGGGGCATAACAGGGGAGGTAGAGGGGGAACTGACAAAGGGGGGAGTAGGGGAGTTGAATGAGATGGAGATGGGGGAGGTGGCAGACATTGTATGGCTACAGCTTGGAGTTGAGGTGCATTTGGGTGATTTAGGTGATGAGGAAGAGGCCTTGGAGGTAAGCCTTTTATAATCATTCAGGTGGTCCTGTGCATGTTTCAACTCCTGTTCCAGGAGCCATGAGTCATCTTCTGGTGGATAGCCTTTCCACCGGACAAGGTACTGCCTCTGGGAATGGTTACCATGGTGCTTGATAATTCGTTCTATTTTGTATTCCTCTTCCCCTCTGATCAGATCTGGTGGAGGGGCTGGGAAGTTAGGGCCATGTATTTTGTTCTCATGGTATCATGAGAGCAGTGTTGTGTGGAAGATGTTGTGAATTTTCCAAGCATGAGGGAGCCATAGTTGGTAAGTGACTGGGGAGAGGACTTTGGTGATGGTGAAGGGACCTTCTCGTTTTGCAGAGAATTTAGGGGTGATGATGTTTCACTTAAGGTTTTTGGCATTTAACCAAACTTTATCTCCTTTAGTGAACAGAGTGAATTTCCCATGGTACCTAGATTTCATAAGTTGGTGTGTGAGATCATGTGCAGCCAGTGCTTCATTGCAGGCAGCTGAGAGTTCCTTGAGATGTTGTTCTACTTCTGGTAACTGTGATTTGGAGATAACTGTGAGGAGGGGGCGGGGTTCATAGCCCATCATGAGAAAGAATGGGGATTTTTGTATGATGGAATGGGGGCAGTGGTTGTGTGTGAATTCTGCCATGGTGATATGTTCTGCCCAGATTATTGGGTTGTTGCCACAAAAGATCTGTAAGTATGTTTCAACTTCCTGGTTGACTTGTTCTGTTTCCCCATCAGTCTGTGGATGATAGGCAGTGCTGAGGGACAGATTGTAACCAAGGAGTTTTCCAAGTTCTTTGGCAAAGGCTGAGGCAAATTGCAGTCCTTGATCTGAGATAATTTTGTCATAGAGACCAAACCGTTTCCAAACTTTGTTGAGAAAGAGGGTGGCAATTCCCTCGGCTGTAGCAGTTTTCTTAGTTGGACATAAAATTACCCCCTTTGTAAGCCCATGGTTGACCACAACCAATAATGAGTCAAAGCTATCCAAAAAGGAGAGATTGGTGATTAGATTGCAGGAGATTTGTTGGAATGGGCATGATGATTTGGAGGGAATGGGGAGTGGGGGGGGTGCTGATGGGTGTGTGTCTGCCTTGGCACATTGACAATGAATACATCCTTCAACATATTTCCTGATGAAGGTTGCCATCCCTGGCCACCAAAACTCAGATGCTATGAGTTGGTGAGTTTTGAGATAACCAGGATGACTGGCAGAGGTGTGAAAATGGTGCCTAGCTATGACAGATTGGTGAAGTTCAAGGTCATTTGGGACATAGACCCAGTTTTGGTATGTGAGGATACCAGTATCGTATTTCCAGTCAGAAAGGCAGGAATGGAGTTGGGAGGGGACTTTGCCATCCAGAGCTTGGAGGGAGTCAAGGATGAGGGGGTTGGTGGTGGAGGAGGAACAGAGTTTATCTGTTAGGGCAGTGTCAATCATATTGATGAATAGGAAAGGGGGAAGAAGTGTTACATCATGATTGTCCTGTTTGTCATCAGGGACTAGGTCAGGGCAGTGAGAGAGGGCATCAGGGCCTGCCAAGTCTTTTCCTGCCACATGAATTAACTGAAGATCAAAGTCAGCAAGATCAAGAAGCCATCTTGCTTGTCTTCAATTGAGGTTCTGCAGTTGTCTAAAGTAGGTCAGGTTCTTATGGTCAGTAAAAACTTGGATGGGTATGGGGTGGCCTCATATGTAGTGCTTCCACATCTTGAGAGCTCAGATGATAGCTAGGAGTTCTCAGTCATAAATGTTGTAGTTTTGTTCAGCAGGTGAGAAGGATTGGGAAAGGTAGGAACAGGGTTTCCAATCCCCATTTTCATCAGTTTGGAGGAGAATTCCTCCAGAGGCATATTTGGAAGTGTCAGTGGTGATAGCAAAGGGTTTACTGAGGTTGGGGAATCTGAGGATAGGTTGTTCCAAAAATTTGGCTTTGAGTTTTTGGCAGGAATCATTACAATTTGGGGACCAATCCCAAGCACAGTTCTTTTGAGTTAGGTCAAGGAGGGGGCATGTGAGGTTTGAATAGTTTGGGATGAGTCATCTGTAGAAGTTTGTGAATCCCAAAAAGGAATGGACATCTTTTACTTTGGCCGGAACAGGCCATTTCTGGATACCATCTAACTTGACAGGATCCATTGCAAGGATCCCAGGTTTGACAATCATTCCCAAATACTCTACCTCTGAGGTGGTGAATTTACATTTCTCCAATTTGAGATGAAAGTCGAGTTCCTTCATTCGTTGGAGAACATGTTTGGTGTATTCTGTATGGGTTGTTTGATTGGGGGAGAAGATGAGGAGATCATCCATGTAAATGATTAACCATCCTTCGGCAATCATGTCCCAAAAGGAGTCATTCATAAAATGCTGGAATGTGGGAGGGGAATGGGATTGGCCAAAGAACATGACTGTTGGCTCAAAGAATCCTCAGTGGGCAATGAATGTTGCTTTCCATTGGTGTCCATCTTTAATCCAAATGTTGTTGTATCCCCATTGGACATCAAATTTGGTGAAGACCTTGGCATCCTTGAGTTTGTCAATGAGATCAGAAATCAGGGGGAGGGGGTAGGTGTCTTTGATGGTATGGTCATTGAGATATCTGTAATCTTGGCAAGGGCATAATCCTCCATCTTTCTTTTTGATGAAGAAGAAAGGGGAAGCTTGTGGAGAATTGGAGGGACAGATTTTGCCTGATTTGAGATTTTCATCAATGAAGCTGTCAGTGGCTTTTCATTCTTTGGGGGTGAGAGGGTAGATTTTAGAGACCTTAGGTACGAATGTTTTGTCTAGATTTATTTCATGGTCATAGGATTGGGAAGGGGGGAGGCGATGAGTGGTGTTTTTGGAAAATACTTCTTCAAACTCTTTGTATTCCGAAGGAAGGGTGATAGTGTTTTTGATATCCTTTGCTTTGATGGCTAATTTGGTTGCCATGGTGAAAGCTTGGACATAACTTTCCCCAAAGGGGTGTTGGAATCCAAACTGGGCAGCTTGGTGGGTGATTTGGTTCATCATTGCTCATTCACAGAAATCTGAAGGTCCTTCTTGATCCAGGTATCAGCAGAGTAAACTTTCTTTGCAATCAAGGTTTAATGGAGTATGATTCATGGATCAGAGGGAAGTTTTAGAGGTATAGAGTTCCTTGGTTTGATCATGTTCTTTGGAGATTGACACAGTCCCTTTAGTCCAGTCAATCGTTGGGTTGCTTTCTTTCAACCAAGGATGTCCTAGGATGATGTTCTCTTTTCCACAGTGCATTACATGGAAGTGGATTCTTTGGGTGACATTGTTCAAGCATATCAGGATATAGGTAGTAAATTTGATGTTGCCATTCTGATTTTGGGTTTGGTCAGCATTCCTAATGGGGATGGGGGTAGGGAGTCTTTCAAGGGGAAGTTTCCATCATTTGGCAAAATGCCAATTGATGCAGGAGATGGTTGTGCTGGAATCTACCAGTGCTCAGGGTCTTGAGATGCACTCAAGATTGAAATGGGAAGATAAATAGCATTTCAGTCTTTTTGAGAAATAAGTACAGGAGCACATCTAGTTGGGGAGGGGGCCCACATTGGGTTGGACCTCCCCT
>JBBPLE010000403.1:0-31134 GCA_038089675.1 Boletales sp. KT-2023b | reverse complement strand
ATTACATGTCTTATACTTTTTTGATGTGAACCAAGTTCAATTCACAACAATACAGAAAGTACAAAGATATCATGTGGGCTGTCCTACAGACAGCCCACTATTTAAATAACTAAAATTTTAGTCTTTGACACATGTGATAAGCAATCACATGCACCATATGATTTGTGATGCTAACAACCATCTCTTGATGATTATTGTAATCATGCAGTGCATAGCACCTTTTTGCTTATGGGCCTTTAGCCCCTGTCTCCTATACATGTTGGGCCTTTGGCCTATTTACCTGTTATTGGCTGTTAGGTCCTTACTGCCCTTCTTCCTCCTGCTGCCATTTCATTCATCCCATAGGTTCTGCCTGCCATCTCTGCCAAAGCCCAGGAGAAACAACAGGCTCAATCCCTAATGCCAAGAGATGTCATTCTCCTGTATGAGGACATTCCAATAGGAGAGATCCTGGAGGATGACATAGACCTTGAGTGGCTCAACAAGCTTGAATGGACTGAAGGGTTCATGTTCTCCAAGCCAAATCAGTCACTCACACCAAATGGGGTATCCATCCTTGGCAAGGGTATCAATGCCCAGAGGGAGCAGACCCTTTTCATCCAGATCAAGGACAAGCTGTATGCCTTCCAAGGCACCACACACTCTAAGGTCCAACAAAATATCTATTTGGAGGTACCACCTCTGATTGAAACCAAACAAAACCCAGCATTATATACCAAAATGCAAGATGGGGTCATGGACCCCATACAACTTTACAATTTGGCAGTTGAACTGAGTGGGCTCTTCCAAGCTGCCACTGATGAGCCTGAGGGCAAGGCCCCACTGGTCAAGAAGGTGCAAGGCCTTATGAACTACCTTAACCTTTGGCAAAAGCAGAAGAACCTCAAGATGAATGAGGTGATTTACACTGCCATGAGGGCATGGAGGCCACCCAAGTGGTGCATGGATAAGAACAAGGAAAAGAAGGTCATGATGTACAAGAAGCACCTCCAAGAAAAAGGGGAGGAACTCTGAGGTGCCAAGGGCCCAACCCAAGGCCCCTCCAAGGCAATGGAGTCCTTGCACTCCAGGGATGATGCTCCCCCTGTTCTACTTGCCAACATCACTGACCACCCAGTTGGGGCAGAAATGCCTATATCTGACCCTCAGCCAGGTCCCTCCACACACACTGAGCCCCCTCATGCTCACAACAAACCACCAATGCTCCTCCCATGCATCTTGTTACACTTGCCCCAGGTAGGAACAAGCATAGACCTAATGATAATCGCCTAGGTCAAGGACAAGGGCCGAGGATAATGTACTGACATAAGTCAGGGACTCCGGAAATAAAGGTCAAGGGTTCTGGTGGACAAAGGTTCAAGGTTATGTCAGATGACATCAAGGATCTCCCAGAAGGATCGCAGAGGTTCTGGGTGGTTGGAAACTAAGGATGACGATGAGGAGGCACTAAGGCCAACTTAGGGGTGAATTCAGAGGAGGACTGGGATGTGAAGGCAAAAATCTAAGGTAGGAATTGCTTAGCATTACTGTACATGTTTGGCCAGTACTTATACTAAGTAGTGCTAGTCATACTGAGTTACTACGAGTCATTGGATAGCCATAAGGCTGCAGAAACTAAGTATAGAGCTATGCAAATCTGTGTGAAGGTGCTGTGATCAGAGGCTATGAATGATGATGAGAAATAAAGAGAATAAATACTGCAGGCTGTGCAAGTGGAAATGCATAGGAATGGTGATCAGAGATCTCTATGTAAATATAGATAGTAAGCATGAATAGACATGGTAAAGTCTAGAATATGAATGGATATTAATGTTACTGTGTCACATAGCAAAAGAATCAAAAGAAGATTGAGAGAGATAATTATGTAACAAAGAGAGAAAAGATAGGAGGGTATCACCGATCATAACACATCTCAGACCAACCAACTGGGATACAGGCCTCCTCCTCCTCCTCTGGAGCTCAGTTCCATCCAATCCACCTCATGGGGAAGAAACCCACAATGCCTTGGTTGATGAATGTGCTGAGTTCATCTGCCAAGTGCAGAATGACAACCCAATTGCCACAGCAAGAAGGGTATTCCCTGGTGCATTGGGTCTCCTGACCATGCCAGATGACCCTGACTCAGAGTTAGGTCATCCACTTGCCCATCATGTCCACAGGTTCCTCCTCATGGAGCAAGCCACCAGCAATCAGACCACCTGGGCCCAAGGTCTCATCCATCTTTTCCTCATACCAGGGTGGCACCATGATCTTGTTATCTGGGCTGAGCTTGAGTCTGCTATTGGCCATCATTCCCTGTGGATTGGTACATTCACCAAGACCACTGGTCCATACAAAATTGCAGCATACCTTATGGCCAACAGTGTTGGGTACCATGACACCAACAATGCTATCTCCTGGGCATGGGCCATTGCTGGTGAGTGCTTGACCACATTGAAAGTGGAGGAAACTTTGATGACCCTGCAGTCCATGTCATCTTCACCCCAACACATGCAGACTTGGCACTGCTATTTGACAGCAAGGTGTCTTCTCATATGCTCAAATGGTACAAGTGACAAGCAGCAACCCTCAGGATGTTGGTTGGGGAGATTCCCTCAGTACAACTTGATGGTAACATCAATGTCAAGATGAATGAGTGGAATTGGTTCATTGACATGGTTGGACAATACAATGTGCCCTCCATCTGTTCAGGCCCAGAAGGGACCCAACCATCTCATCCCAACTCTGCTGAGGAGGGTAAGGTTGCCATGGATGAGGACCTGTCCCATATGTGAGCATTGTGGCACCATTCTGGATGGGCATAACCCCACCATGTCTTGCTTGCATGAGGGATTAAACTCCCCTCATATATTTTTGGTTGTATCTATGCAGACAGTTTCTTTTGTTCCTCTTGAATTTTGTATTTCATTACATTCCCAGACAATATATATATCCATCTTCTTCTATTTTTCAGTTTTGTTCTGAGCCATTAATCAGCTTATAAAAGAGGAGGGTGTAAGGGCTTAATGGCATAAACAGGTAAATGGGCCAAAGGCCCAATGTGTATAGGAGACAGGGGCTAAAAGCCCATAAGCAGAAAGGTGCTATGCACCACATGATTACAATGATTGTCAAGAGACAGTCGTTAGCATCACAGATCATATGGTGCATGTGATTGCTCATCACATGTGCCAAGGACTAAAATTTTAGTTACTTAAATAGTGGGCTGTCTGTAGGACAGCCCACATAATATTTTTGTACTTTCCATATTATTGTGAATTGAACTTGATTCACATCAAAAAAGTATAAGATATGTAATGTCATTAGTATAATATCTTTGTACTTTCTGTATTGTTGTGAATTGAACTCAGTTCACATCACACACAATCTTAAGTACAACCAGTAGTATACTAATGACATTACATGTCTTATACTATTACTCCCACTGAGTCTAGACTCTGCTCAACAGTAAGTCTCATACTGTAATTCCCTTACTTGTTGCACTGTGTACCCAAAAGAGTATGTGACATGCTAGCCACATTACAGTCACAATCTCTTTAACTCACTCCATGGTCACACCCTTAGTTGCCAGTGGTACTTCAATTCTTGGTGAGACAGTTTTCAATTACCATGTAAGTAACCAGAGCCTTTCTGTATATAACACACACACACACACAACACACTCCTATTTTGGTAAGTCAAAGTGGTAAGTCTCAAGTTCAACTCCAGGTGTTGACACAATATACAGTGAGCTCAAAAACCCTTTCCATACTAACCCCAAGTGCAGTACATGAAGCACACTGCCCAACACTGTGGGAATTTCGCTTAGCTTTGGTGGAGATATAAATAGTACATACTCCCAGCTATAGAATTGCCTCCTGGAATATGTGATTTGGTTCACACACCATGGAGATATGAATATTTTAAAACAGCAACACCATGGAAAGGGTTTTTGAGCTTTTGAATTGACAAGAGTATTTGGATATTATCAATACTTGATATGGCTCCAATGACTGTGTGAACAGTCCTAGGCATTCTTTAATCAATTTCTAACACTTTCAACTGGTATACTTTCCTATTCCTCTTAAACTTGATCCTTTAATTCATGAACTTCATTAGGGGGGTTTTTTTTCTCTACAAGCCATTTCCAAAGATTTTCAATAGGGATTATGTCAGGATACTGTGCAGGACAAACCATAGTCCTAAATTCCTGCTCCTCTAGCTGCTCCTTGACATTTTGCAAGTGTATTTGGGATTATTGTCTTTTGAAAAGATAGTGTTAGGAGGATGGAGCTCATAATGCTTCAGGGTTTGCTAAGTTTATGCTTCAAAATGTGAAGGTGGAGGCCACCACCCATGCTACCATCCATCTTGATAGCAAATCCAACACCTTCTCAAGTCATACAGCCCCACATCATCAAAGAACCTCCCCTAACCATACATATGCTTTGTACCAGGTGATCACTACACCCCTCACTTGTGTCCATTTACAGCCATTTGACCCTAGGCAATTGATTTTGGTCCCATATGACCATATCACATCATTTTAACCCTTTATATTCTAATCTTTGTGGACAAAAGCATAATTCACACAAATCCTGTAATATCTGGCTAAGAGAATGATTTGATCAAAGCCTTCATACCAGATCTCTTTAAACAAAGACAAACAATACTGGCAAAGAGGGGTTTGTTGATGACATTGGTGAGATCTTTGGTCATTTGAACAGCATTTTCAGCCTTATCAGAAGGGATGAAGTGTTGAGTATGTCAAATGTTGGTAGGAGAAAGCATGAAAATGTGACCCCTAACATCTTTAAAAAGAATAGAATACATCTTATATCAATATTTGGATGTAGCAGAAGGGTTAACACCAGTTTGCTTGGCAGTACCTTCACCAAAGTGGTCAAAATCAAGTAAAAAGACAATAATATTTTGTTGAGTAAAAGAGGGGGGTTTGACCATGATGTAGATGGTAATGGAATAGTGCATTAGCTAACTTGAACTCAGATATTGTCACATCCCATACCATTCAGTGACCCAACCCCCACTCCTCTGCCCCCTCTGCTCTCTATCTGCCCCTTGGACATCCTATCCCACTCACCTCCACTCACCTCCACCCCTACTTCCACCTCCCTGTCTCTGATCAGTCACCTAACAGCCCCACCCTGACCAATTACACCTTGCCATCATTTACTGTCGATGACCCTCAGGAAGGACTGTCTCCATTCCACCATCCACCCTGGTTGCCACCATGGAGTATGCCATAAGAATGTAGCACCATGCAGGACTGCACACTTCTGTCACCTCTCCATCTCTGCATCCCTGTAGTATAGCAGGACCTCATGCATTTAAAGCCTTAGATGCTGAGGACTACTTCCTCAGTTTGAGTATTGAATTCATCTGCCCCTCTACTTGTCTCCCTTCACTCATCTCCCTCTTGCTCCCTCTTGCTCCCTCCCCTACATCCAACTTCAGTCACCTCTGTCACAGTAGTCCTCCAAACTACCACAGTCATTGTCCTTGTCTGTTCTCTGAAATACAAGAGCTGGGACCACACAAGGGTGCAGGCATTACCTGAAGCCAATGCTCCCACCCCTCTGACCTGGTTTTGCCCAGGACTCCATTCCTCTGTTGAATGGACTCTGTGTTCCATACATAGTAGGTAGTTCACATATCTTATGTATTTATGTTTGGACTCAGCAGAGCTGAGTTCTAATTGATCTTTACTTGATACCATCACCACCACCCTTAGTTGTGTCAACACCAATGTTACCAGGTATGTGAGAGACCTTCCCATGTATGTAACATACGTACTTGCAACAGGTTATGAGCCCTGAGCAGGCTAGCATGTGGCTCACACCACCCTTCTCCTCTCTCATCCTTACCTGACCGTTGGTCAATGTGAATTCAGTTCCACTCACCACATGGGTGAACCTCTGGGGTGTGGATTCAGTTCCACCCCCAGATGGTGAACATTCAAGCTGTCCTGTGTGGATTCAGTTCTGCTGGACACTCTGCAAAGCAAAAGCCAAACAGAGCAGCTGCTCTTCATCTCAAAGACAAGGGGAGACTATGTCCCCCAAGTCCATGAGCTCTGGATGTTCAGTGACACAGTTCATTCTGCTCCCTTTTACTTTTGTTTAAGGTCCCCATGCTAACGTCTATCCTCCCAGACCTCAACTATGTCAACTTCCTCCCTCGCCAGTATTGCAAAGCTCAATGGTAACAACTACCATGCATGGCACTCCCAGATGGATGACTACCTCTGATCCATTGGAGTTTACTCCAGGATAATGAAGCTTCACCCTTTAGTCCCTGTCACCATTGCAGAGATAAAGGACTCAGGTGGAAACATCACCACCCCCACTTACACCCCAATGGCTGAAGAAATTTGCTGAGCTGAGGAAAAGCAGGAGGACTGGGACAAAGATGATGACAAGGCCACCAGTGCCATTGCTCTCACCTGTGTACACCACATTCACGAGTGTGGCATTGACTTTGGCAATCATGCCAAAAACATCCTCATTGAGCTTGAAAAACAGTTCAACAACCCCACTGTCTCATCCACCATCACCAAATTCAAGACTCTTATGGGTCTTATCATCCCTGACAACAATTCCCTGGTCACAGCATTTTCTAAATTGGATATGCTCTTCTCCTGGCTCTCCAACTTCGGATACCCAGTCAATGACAAAATAAAGTTGTTGATAGTGATCTCAAAGATCCTGAAGTATGCAGACCACATCACCACCACAATTGCAGCCATGAAGCCAGAGACCAACTCCAAGGGTGTTGTCACCAAAACAGTGCCCACTGTTGATGAAATCTCCCAGCAAGTAGAAGTGTTGTGGCAAACATACATGCAATGCTGCCCCACCAAGGACTCCCAGCCTCAACAGGCCAACAAAGTCAGCACCATCAAATGATAGCAGGGGGAACCCCAGTTCTCCCAACAGCAGCAGATGCAGCAAGGTGGTTCCTCCTCCAAGGGGAATACTAACCAGAAGCAGCAGTGTCACAATGGAAATTGCTCTGAAAAGGGTGAGGAAAAGCACAAGGAGAAGAAGAAGACCTGCAAGGAGAAGAAGCAGGCAGAAGCTGCACAAGCCTCTACCTCCTTTGCCTTCACCTCTGCCACTGTCATCATGCCTGCCACCACCATGTTCACATCACCTGTCCCTGACCCCTGCCACTCCACACATACACCTGGCATGACCCATTATGGGCCGCCTGCGTTTCCTCTTACAAAGGAACCTGTCTCCCTCACACAATGCTTCAAGGTCCCCATGACCTCCTCTACCATCCACAACCTTGAACCAGTTGCACAATACTGCTCCAAGCATAGCTGCATGGAGCAATCCCTCTCTAACTGCCTTTCTGCCCCACTCTCCCAGTGAATTGCGGAAGTCCCACTGGTTGGGACCACAGGAATCATGGAGGTTGATGAGGAAGATACTGTCAGTCTGGGTGACAATGCCTATGATGAGTATATCAAGGACTTCCTTATGGAGCCCACATCACAGTGTGTATCCCCTTCACTTTCTACATCAGGTACTGACATGCAGTTAACTCCACCTCAGGTAAATCATATATACACATTTCCTGTAGTAGATAGTTCAAATACATCTGCTACCCATGAATTCACACAGTGTGACAGTTGTAGTAAGAACAACAAAGGAAAGGAAAAAGTGCATTCACATAAGGTTCCATCTGACATGTGGCTACTTGATTCTGGAGCATCTGCTCATTTTTCACTGGATCAATCTGATTTCATTGAGTATCAAAATTCGACCAACCCCAATAGGCTTCCATTGCAAATGGCCAATCACCTATAATAGGTAGAGGCACAATTTTGCTACAGTTTGACAATCACATTGCCTGCCTATCACCTGTCTTGCACATGCCATCATGTGCTGTCTGACTCATGTCTATGGGCACACTACTGCAGAACCACTGCCTCATGCTTCATGCCAGGCCTGGATACCTAACTATCTGGGACCAATGCTTTAAAGAAGCTTATTTGGAGTTCCACAGTCATGGTGGTCAAACCATGTATTAGCTTCATGCCAAACCCATCTTGCTTGATGATGTGCCTAAAAACATGTCATCACTTGCCTCTGAGATTGAATATGAGCTCATGCACCAATGTCTCGGACATTCATCCCCTGATGTCATCAGGCATGCTAAGAAGCACCTGAAGGATTTTCCTGATGTGAAGATCCTATCTAAGACTGGCCTCTGTCAAGGGTGTCAGCTCAGCAAACAGCCAAATCATCCCTTTTCTCTTAGTGAGATGTGGCAACTGCTCCCTTTGAGTTGATCCATTCAGACTTAAAATCCTTTGAGGTAGCATCTTACTCAAAATATAAGTATGCAGTTGTCTTTTATGATAACTTTACATCAATGGCCTGGACCACCTTGATATGGTCCAAGGATCAGACACTCTGGGCAACCAAACAATGGTTTGCCTTTGTCTGCAATTAGTATAATGCCATGATCAAACACTTGCATTCTAATGCCAGAGGTGAATACACCTTTGGAGCATTCCAGGACTTTCTGAAGGACAATGGAGTTAACATTCAACAGTCCACCCCATATGTACACTGTTACGATTGGTGATACCCCCCTATCTTTTCTTTCCATGTTACATAACAATCTCTCTCAGTCTTCTTTTGATTCTCTCGCTATGCGACATGGTAACATCAATATCCATTCACGTTCTAGACTTTACCATGTCTATTTATGCTTACTATCTATATTTACATAGAGATCTCTGATCACCATTCCTATGCATTTCCATTCGTGCAGCCTGCACTATTTATTCCCTGTTTTCCTATCATCACACATAGCCCCTGATTGCAGCACCTTTGCACAGAATAGTATAGCATTATACTTAGTGTCTGCAACCTTATGGCTATCCATTGACTCATAGTGACTCAGTATGACTAGCACTACATAGTATAAATACTGGATGACCATGTACAGTAGACATTAAGCAATTCCTACCTTGGGTTTTCACCTTCACATCCCTTGTCCTCCTCTGAGTTCACCCCTAAGATTGGCCTTAGTGCCTTCTCATTGTTGTCCTTAGCCTCTAGCCACCCAGAACCTCTGTGATCCTTCTGGGAGATCTTTGATGTCATCTGACATAATCACCAACCTTTGTCCACTGGAACCCTTGACTTTCATCTCTGGAGTCCTTGACTTACGTCAGTACATTATCCTCAACCCCTGTCCTTGATCTAGGCAATTACTGCTAGGTCTATGCTTGTTCCTACCCAGACCAAGTGTAACACACACCAGCAGAACGGGCATGTGGAACACCTAATCTGTACATTAATGGACAAGGCACAGGTGATGTGCTTACATGCTTGCCTACCTCCCTCTTATTGGGAATGGGCCCTGCTTCACACAATCCACATTTATAATTGGACCCCACAGTCACGTCTTCATTGGGATACCCCCCTCACATTGCTTAAGGGAGAGAAACCTTCCATTGACCACCTACAGGTATTCAGTTGTGGTGCCTATGTGTACATTCCAGCTGAATGCCATGGTGGAAAGCTACAGCTGGGATCACAGTTGATGATCTACTTGGGCATTGCTCCTGGTAGTGACTCAAACTTCATTTTCATGTCACCCAACAATGCCATTGTTACATCAGCACATGTGATCTTTGATGAGACTCTCTTCCTGAGATGCTCTCATTCCACCCCACACCATCCCCATTTGGATCCCTCTGAACCAATTCATACACATGATGAGGTTCCAAATCCTCCAGTTCTGGCCACTGCTAGTTCTGATGATAGTTCCAAGTCAGATTCTACTTCTGGCAATGAGTCTGATGCAGTTCATTCCACTCCTCCTACATCAGGAAAATTTTAATGAAACAATAATCCCAGATAATCCCATATAGCCATGGAAGTGGGGTTGATAATAGATTATGATGGCATATAATTGGTCTTCTGTGGCTATATGGGATTATCTGGGATTATCATTTCATTAAAAATTTCCTGATGCTAGAAACTCACCCTCTCCTTCACTGTCACCAAGCCCAAAATCATCAAGATCCTCCTCACCTTCTCTCACTCCTTGCATGTAGACTCCCAGTCCAGCCCCTCCTCTGGTGACACCTCCATCACACCTCCCACCTCCCACTGGTCCTCTGCCTATCCCAAGGCATAGTGAGCACTTGCACAACCCCCTAACACACCCTGGAAACATTTTCAGTGAGTGCCATCATCTTTTGCATCAGCTCCAGGACCTGGAGAGTGCTTTCCACTGGAAGGAGTTGACAGGTGAAGCTGGCCCATCCCACATTCTGGACTCCATTCCAGATTTACCCACAGTCCCTGGTGGACTTCCCCCATCTCCTACTTCTGAGGATGATGTTGACCATCTCACATGGGAAAGGGGAGTTGCTTTGGTTTTATTCCTTTGCAATCATGCTATTCCATATGATTCCACTTTTGGGGCATCCCCTAATCTATGTGAGTGGATATTCCACAACATCCAGAAGCTCCCTTTGTCAGAGCAAAAAGATTGGTTTAAGGCCTGTGAAGACCAGCTTCAAATGCTGAAGGACTGCAAGGTCTATGAAGTTGTTCCACGCCCACAACACTGTAAGGTGATTAAAAACTGTTGGGTCATTGATCAAAAGTTGGATGGTCATAAAGAGCCTGCCTGATAGCCAAAGGCTTCTCCCAGGTTGAAGGGTTAGACTTTGACCAAGTCTTTTCCCCAGTTGTACATTTTGAGACTGTGGAATGTATATTCACCCTCTCAGCCCTGGAAGGATGGCATATTTCTGGGCTTGACGTATGCTCTGCCTACCTATATGGTAAACTGGAAGAGAAGATCTATATGGAATTTCTTGAAGGGTTCATGTCTCCTGATTCAAAAGGCAAAGTCCTCTGCCTACTGCACACACTTTATGGACCCAAGCAAGCTGGCTTAGCCTGGTGGAAAGCACTTGATGCATCCATGGTAGAATTCAGCTTCAAATGGTTAAAAACTGATGCTGGACTTTTTATTTATTGCAAAGGCAAAGACATATGTCTAGCAATAGTCTACATAAATGACACCCTCTTCTGTGGCCCCAATAAGATCTTTGTAGACAAGATCAAGGCCACATTCATGAAGAAGTGGGAATGTCATGATCTCAGAGAGCCATCCAAATTCCTCTGAATGAATATTTGTCAAGAAGGTTGAAACATCTGAATCAACCAAAAGGATTACCTCGACAAGGTACTCAAGTGATGCAGCATGACAAATGCCAAATCTGTGCCTACCCCTCTCCCACAGGGTTATTACCCAGTGAAGAACAATGCACTGGTCCAACATGAATTATGGATGTGTTTTCAGACTGTGATCAGCTTGTTGCTGTATCTTATGATTGGCACCTGTCCAGACATCACATATGCAGTTACCCAACTTGCATGAATGTTAGCCAACCCCTCGTAGGAACATCTTGACAGAGCTCTGTACATCTGCTGGTATCTCATTGGAACCCAGGATTACTCCCTACTTTACAATGGTTCCTCTGAAAAGGGCATTATCGCCTGTACCAATTCAGATTGGGCACAGGACATTAATACCATGCACTCTCAAACCAGCTTCTATCTTAAGATGGCTGATGGTGTGTTTTTGTGGAATTCACACTTACAAAAAACCACCACCATCTCTTTCACCAAAGCAGAATATATGGCTTTGAGTGATTGCTCTCACCAATGCATGTGGATCTATGAGATGATGGGTGAGCTTGGCTACAAGCTGAAACCTATCCCCATCTGTGGCAATAACCAGGGTAGTTTATTCATCACGCAAAACCCTGTGACTGAAAAGCACAACAAACATATCTGGGTGAAATACCATTTCATTTGCAATGCAGTCATGGTTCACAAGCTAGTGGAGCTATTCTATATTCCTGGGACTGACAATCCTGCCAATATGTTCACCAAGAAATTGGATGCATCAAGTTCAATGAATTCCACTCCCAGCTCAGACTGGAGTTTAACTCCACCACTTAAAAGTACTGCCCTCTGTTTTAATGCTTTCATATCTACCATATACTTAGCAAGAGGGAGTGTTGAACAGACTCTGTGTTCCACACATAGTAGGTAGTTCACACATCTTATGTATTTACATTCAGATTCAGCAGAGCTGAGTTCTAATCAATCTTTACTTGATACCATCACCACCACCCTTAGTTGTGTCAACACCAATGTTACCAGGTAGTATGTGAGAGACCTTCCCATGTATATAACATGTGTACTCACAACAACCTCCACCTCTCCAAACTATGTCCAACCTCCACAGACAAGCAGAGAAAGTGGACTTGACAGTATACTCAAACTTCCCTCTTGTGTGCCTCCCAAGCTTCACTTATGTTCACTCATTCTCAGGCTCATGCTTCAGCACAACCCCCTGAGTCTGGACCCAGTATGCCTGATGGTGCAGGGCCCCTGCATTAGGGTACTGAGTTCACCTCATTCTCTGCTCACAACCCTCACACCCTGGCCTGGCCACCCCTTGGGAAAGGGTGTGCCATATCTCCTCATGACATTCCTGATGAAGAAGACTGCCACACCCCTACATTGTCCAGGCATTACACTCAACCTCCTGGAGGACCTCCCTTTGCAGACAACAAGCTGGACTTAGGTGGCCTCTTCAACCCTGACAGTGGTGGATTACCAGACCCCTTACTGGACCCCTCTCCACAACCATCTCCTTTCCCCAAGGAAATCCCTCTTCCCCCTACATCAGCAAACCAACCTTGTGCTGTCTGGTCTGTGAAAGTCTGGACAGTCTGGACAAGATTGGACAGCTCTGTCCAAATTTCCACAGACTGGACAGCACAAGGTTGGTTTGCTGATGTAGCACTCAGCCTCCATCTCCTGTGGATCTGAATAGTGCTGCTCTTGTGGCTCTGGTGCAAGCCATCCAAACTCTCACTCAGGTGCAAATTGTGGACTGCAATACCTCTTCTGCTTGCACAAAGGTCTGTAAGCCTGATATGTTTGATGGAATGGACTTTTGCAAGCTCCATGCCTTCATGGTGCAGTGCAAGCTGAACTTCCAGGACCACCCTAAGGCTTTCTGAATGGACCATGCCAAGGTAGTCTTCACACAGTCTTACCTCAAAGGAATAGCCCTGGAATGGTTCAAGCCCAATCTGTTGAACACCAATCCCCTACTCCACCCCATCTGGATGGACAATTATGACAAGTTTGTTAGTGAACTTCATGCAAACTTTGGTCTGCACAACCCTGTCAGAGATGCTGAGCATCAGCTCAATCAATTGATGATGAAAGACAGAAGTTGGATCAACAAGTACATTGTCAAGTTCAACCATCTGATCTCACAGGTTCACAGTTATAGCAAGGGCATACTCTGCCACATTTATTATAATGGTCTTCCAGATTGTATCAAGGACGAGATCTCTCATGTTGGTAAACTGACCATGCTGCAGGATCTCTGCCTCCTTGCTCAGACTGTCAATGTGTGGTACTGGGAGTGGAGGTCTGAAGTCTCCTGTCAAAAGGAGAAGTCCTCCTTGTCCTCATCAACATCCTCACACTCTGCCCCCAAATCAACAACCTTGTCCTCCTCATTGTCCTCCTCCACTCATTCTGCCAAGCCAGCTACATCTTCTACCTCTGGCAAGGCATCTACCACCTCCAAAACCCCATCCCACTTAGGGAAAGATGGCAAGCTCATGGAAGAAGAGCACCAGCACCACTTTAAGAACAACCTTTGCTTGTTCTGTGGCCAGCCTGGTCACAACACGAAGGAATGCCCCAAGTCAAACTCAAGGGCCTCTAAGGCAAAGGCAAGAGCAGCAATAATTGCCTGGACCTCCACTCCCACCAAGTCCAAGGAGCCAAAAAATTAGTCTGCAGTCCCCAGACCTCTGTGAACTGGAGACTGTGTTGACTCTGCTTGTGCACCTATGGAGATCCATCTCAACACATCCACTCTCTCTGACCCCAACACCCTTATGCCTTCTATTTTCCTCTCCAAACATGCCTTACCTCCTGTACTAGCTTTAGTGGATTCCAGTTTGACACATTGTTTCATAGATGCCTTGTATGTCAATAAACATTCTCTGCCTACCTCTAAAATTCCTCCATTAACACTCCAACTACTTGATGGCTCTTCAAACAGGTCAATCACCTGGACCACTCAGCTAAAACTCTGTTTTCCATCTGGCAATGTCACCTCTGTGACATTCTATGTCACTCCATTGGATTCCTCTTGTGTACTCATTCTAGGACATATCTGGCTCACCTGCTACAATCTGTCAATTGACTGGGTATTGGGCCATATCAGCTTCTGAACAACTACAGAACAAATGCCAGCAGCCCTGGTACCACCCTCTGACCATCCAATTGAGTCTGTGACTCCTTTGACTCTGGTAGAGTCTCCTCTGACTCCACCACCTCTGTCTTCCAACTTGCCACCTCCTGCTCTGCATGTATCCTTCATCAATGCCACCACTTACCAGCATGCATGCAGACTTGATGGGTCCATGCAATTCACTCTGTACATCTGACCAGAGGATCTAGGCAATCTCAAGATGCACTCCATGTCTACCACCACTCCAGACACTCCAGACCTCTCCAGTGTGTTACACTTGTCCCAGGTAGGAACAGGTGTAGACCTAACAATAATTGCCTAGGTTGAGGACAGGGGCCAAGGGTAATGTGCTGATGTAAGTCAGGGACTTCCAGAGATGAAGACTTAAGGGTTCCAGTGGACAAAGGTGTGTTGTTATGTCAGATGATGTCAAGGGTTTCCCAGAAGGATCACAGAGGTTCTGGGTGGCTAAGGGTGAAGGATGATGATGAGGCACTAGGCCACACTTAGGAACTGGCTCAGAGAAGGACTAGAAAGGTGAGGGCAAAAATCTAAGGTAGGAATTGCTTAGAGTTACTGTACATGAATGGCCAGTATTTATACTAAGTGGTGCCAGTTATACTGAGTCATGGGGAGTCATCAGACAGCCATAAGGCTGCAGAAACTAAGTATAGTGCTATGCAAAACTGTGCAGAGGTGCTGCAATCAGAGGCTATTGTATGATGATGAGAAATAAGGGGAATAAATAGTGCAGGCTGTGCAAATGGAAACACATAGGAAAAGTGATCATGGATCTCTATGTAAAAATAGATAGTAAGTGTAGATAGACATGGTGAAGTCTAGAATATGAAGGGAGATCAATGTTACTGTGTTGCATAGCGATAGAATCAAAAGAAGACTGAGAGAGATTATTATGTAACATGGAAAGAAAAAGATAGGAGGTATCACAGATCATAACACAGTGTCCCTTCAGAATACCATGACTTTGCAGATGTTTTCAGTAAGGTGAAAGCAGACAAGCTACCACCACATCATGAATTCAATCTGAAGATTGATCTGGAAAATGGTGCCTCACCTCCTCTTGGTCCCATCTATTCCCTCTCCCCAACTGAGCTCAACACACTCTGTGTTTTCCTCAATGAGCACCTGACCTATGGGTTCATTCAACAATCAAACTCTGCTCATGGTGCTCCAGTCCTCTTCATCTGTAAAAAGGATGGTTCACTCTGCCTTTGTGTCAACTTCTAAGGACTGAATAAGCTCATGAAGAAAAACTGCTACCCCCTTCCCCTCATCTCTGACCTCTTGGATGTCTCCAGCAAGGCCTATGTATATACTAAGATCAACCTCTGACATGCATATCATATCATCTGTGTCACTGAAGGTGACAAGTGGAAGACCACATTTCAGACTCACTATAGGTCCTTCGAATGGCATGTCATGCCTTTCAGTCTTTCTAACATGCCAGCTACTTTCCAAAGGTTTGTCAACAGCATCTTTGCTGACCTCCTCAATGTCTGTGTTGTGGTTTATCCAGACAACATCCTCATCTACTCCTCTAACCCCACTTCCCACAAGAAGCATGTCCATGAGGTCCTTTGTTACACTTGGCCCAAGTAGGGACAAGTGTAGACCTAATGATAATTGCCTAGGTCAAGGACAGGGGCTGAGGTTACATACTGATGTAAGTCAGGGACTCCAGAAAGGAAAACAAGAGGTTCCAGTAGGTGAAGGTTTAGAGTTACATCAGATGACATCAAGGGATTCCTAGAAGGATTGCAGAGATTCTAGATGGAAGAGACTTAAGAATGATGATGAAAAGGCACTAGGGCCTAGCTTAGGGAGGACTCAAGAAGGGGACTGAGGGTGAAGGTGAAAACCTAAGGTAGGAATTGCTTAGAGTTTACTGTACATGAACAGCCAGTATATATACTATGAGGTACCAGTCATACTGAGTCACCAGGAGTCAACAGATAGCCCTAAGGCTGTGTAAACTAAGTATAATGCTATGCAAAGCTGCACTGAGGTGCTGTGATCAGAGGCTATGAATGATGATGGGAAAAATAAGAGAATAAATAGTGCAGGGCTGCACAAGTGGAAACACATAGGAAAGTGATCACTGATCTCTAAGTAAAAATAGATAGTAAGCATAAGTAGACATGGTAAAGTCTAGAATGTGAAGGGATATCAATATTACCATGTTGCATAGCGAAAGAATTGAAAGAAGACTGAGACAGATTATTATGTAACATGAAAAGAAAAGATAGGAGGGTATCACCGATCATAACATTACCCCCTTTGTATGGCAAAGCCACTGGCTTTGCTTTAATTGAAGGTAATGTCTTTATTAGTGACAATGTCATTGCCATTCCAAGCATCTTCATCCCCCCAGCCATTATCTTGCCAGCCATGGTAGTAGTCATTGCAGCTAATGTTGTGACTGTGAAGGGAGCCACGTTTCTCGCATCCACAATGATTCATGGTGGGGATGTTGTCCAGATCCATCCCCCAAGAGTTGGTGCAGTGAGGGCAAGGGCAACTGGGGCAGGAGCAATGGAAGTGCCCTGGGGCACATCATTGACAGTGGTTGCACCTGTATCAATGGCAGTCAAGGGTTTGATGGCTGTGGTGGCGGTATTGGTTGCAGCAAGAGAGGTTGGTAGTGGAGGAAGTGGATGGGGTTGCCTGGGGTTCATCCCAATTGGTTGTGGCTCCCAAGTCAGAGGGTGCATGCAGGTGAGGGGTGGGTGATCAAACAAGGTGGAGATGGCAGGTGGGGGTGTGGTGCCTGGATATGTCCAGGAGCATGGCCACAGCTCATAGGCTGGCAGGGGTGTGGTGGGGATGGAAGTTGGCAGTGACCAGTGGAATGTTCTCTTGGTTGGGATGGGGGGTGTCTGCACAATGAAAGAGAGTGGTTGGGACAAGGAAGTCAATGAGGGAGGGGGGAATTCTGGGAATAAACATAGAGGAGCCATATAGGTATCACCTTCTATTGTTGGTGATGAGGTTGAGGGCGATACCTGTCATGACCTCCATGATGGTTCCATAAGGGATAATGTGTTCAATCATATGACCAAATCCGATGTGATAGAGATTATCAAGGGACTTCTCCCTTAGCTATCCCATGATGGTTCAGAGGGGAGTGTTGGTGGATTGGTAGGTCAGGATGAGGGTATGGTTAAGGGACATGGTTTTGTCAAATATTTTGATGGTGGCAATGATCTTGGGGGCCATGGTATAGGCAGGGTGATGGTCCAGGGCATTGTGTGAAGGTTCCTGAGATAGAACCCAGGTGAAGAGAATGTGATGGTTGGAGTAACTGAGGTGGTGGACATGAATGGGGATAGATGGGGAAGTAGGGGGTAGGTGGGGAGTCCAGGAGAAGTGGGAGTGGCTAACACTGGGGTGGGGGTTTGGACAGAAGGGGTGGTTATGAGGTTGTCAAGGATGGTGTCAGGGATTCGAAGGGCGATTTGGAGGATCTGATCCTCAATGGCCATAGTGGCGGTGGGAGGAAGGGTTGGGGAGGAAGAAGGAGAACTAACAGGAGGGGGAGTGGGGGAGCTGGAGCAAACAGATGGGGGAAGTGGCAGACATTGTAAGGCTATGGTTTGGGAGATGAGGTGTGAGTAGATTTGGATGATTTTGGTGAGGAGGGAAGAGCTTTGGAGACAAGTTTTTTGTAATCATTGAGTACATCCTGTGCATGTTTCTGTTACACTTGCCCTGGGTAGGAACAAGCATAGACCTAACAATAGTTGCCTAGGTCAAGGACAGGGGTCAAGGATAACATGCTGACGTAAGTCAGGGACTTCGGGAATGAGGATTCAAGGGTTTTGGTGGATGAAGATGTGTTCTTACATCAGATGATGTCAAGAATCTCCCAGAAGAATCACAGAAGTTCTGGGTGGCTAGAGACTAAGGATGATGATGAGGAGGCACTCAGGCCAACTTAGGGATGAGCTCAGAGGAGGACTAGGGATATGAAGGCAAAAACCTAAGGTAGGATTTGCTTAGCATTACTGTACATGTGCGGCCAGTATTTATACTAAGTAGTGCCAGTCATACTGAGTCACTATGAGTCGACAGATAGCCATAGGGCTGCATAAACTAAGTATAGAGCTATGCTAGTCTGTGCAAAGGAGCTGCGATCAGAGGCTATGAATGATGATGGGAAGATAAATAGCATGGGCTGCACAAGTGGGAACGCATAGGAAATCTATTGGGGATCTCTAGGTAAAAATAGATAGTAGGCATAAGTAGACACAGTAAAGTCCAGAACGTGAAAGGAGATTAATGTTACTGTGTTGCATAGTGAAAGAATCAAAAGAAGATTGAGACAAGTTGTTATGTAACAAGGAAAGAAAAGATAGGGGGGTATCATCAATTGTAACAGTTTCAAATCCTGTTCTGGGAGCCATGAGTCATCTTCAGGTGGATAGCCTTTCCATCAGATGAGGTACTGCCTCTGGGAAGGGTTTCCATGGTGCTTGATAATTCATTCTATTTTGTACTCTTCTTCCCCTCTGATCAGATCTGGTGGAGGGGCTGGGAAGTTAGGGCCATGTATGTCGTTCTCATGGTATTGGGAAAGCAGTGAGGCATGGAAGACATTGTGAATTTTCCAAGTATAAGGAAGCTGTAGTTGGTAAGTGACTGGGGATAGGACTTTAGTGATGGTGAAAGGACCTTCTCATTTGGCTGAGAACTTAGGGGCAATGACATTTCACTTAAGGTTTTTGGTGTTTAACCAGACCTTATCTCCTTTAGCAAACAGAATGAATTTTCCATGGTACCTGGATTTCATAAGCTGGCATGCAAGATCATGTGCAGCTAGTGCTTCATTGCAGGTGGCTGAGAGTTCCTTGAGACATTGTTCTAATGCTGGTAACTGTGACTTGGAGATAACTGTGGGGAGGGGGCAGGGTTCATAGCCCATCATGAGAAAGAATGGGGATTTTTGGGTGACAGAATGAGGGTGATGATTGTGTGTGAACTCTGCCATGGTGATATGCTCAGCCCAGGAAGTTGGGTTGTTACCACAAAAGATCTGCAGGTATGTTTCAACTTCCTGGTTGACTTGTTCAGTCTCACCATCCATTTGGGGATGGTAGGCAGTACTGAGGGAAAGATCATAACCAAGGAGTTTTCCAAGTTCTTTAGCAAAGGCTGAGACAAATTGCAGCCTGCAATCCGAGATGATTTTGTTGTAAAGACTAAACTGTTTCCAGACTTTGTTGAGAAAGAGGGTAGCAATTCCCTTGGCTGTGGTGGTTTTCTTAGTTGGACATAAAATTACCTCCTTTGTAAGTCCATGGTCAACCATGACCAATAAGGAGTTGAAGCCATCAGAAAGGGGAAGGTCCATGATGAGATCACAGGAGATTTGTTGGAAGGGGCAGGACAATTTAGAGGGGATGGGGAGTGGGGGGGGTGCAGAAGGGTGGGTATTGGTTTTGGCATGTTGGCAATGGATACACCCTTCAATGTATTTTCTGATAAAAGTGGCCAGGCCAGGCCACCAGAATTCTGATGTGATGAGTTGACAAGTTTTGAGATAGCCAGGATGACTGGCAGAAGCATGGAAGTGATGCCTAGTGATGATGGACTGACAAAGTTCAAGATCATTTGGAACATAGACCCAGTTTTGGTAGGTGAGAATACTGGCATCATATTTCCAGTCAGATAGGTGAGAGTGGAGTTGGGAAGGGACTTCAACCTCTAGGGCCTGGAGCAAATCAAGGATGAGGGGGTTGGTGGCAGAGGAGGATTGGAGTTTGTCAGTTAGAGCAGTGTCAATCATGTTGACAAACAGGAAAGGGGGAAGAAGGGTGACATCATAATTGTCCTGTTTGTCATCAGGCACCAAATCAGGGCAACAAGAGAGAGCATCAGGGCCAGCCAAGTCCTTTCTGGCCACATGAATCAACTGGAGATCAAAATTGGCAAGATCAAGAAGCCATCTTGCCTGTCATCAATTGAGGTTCTGAGGTTGTTTAAAATAGGTAAGGTTTTTATGGTCAGTAAAGACTTGGACAGAGGTGGGGTGTCCTCAAAGATAGTGTTTCCACATTTTAAGGGCTCAAATGATGACAAGGAGTTCCCAATCATAGATATCATAATTTTGTTTGGTGGGGGAGAAGAACTGAGAGAGGTAGGAACAGGGTTTCCAATCCCTGTTTTCATCTGTTTGGAGGAGAATGCCTCCTGAGGCATATTTGGAGGTGTTGGTAGTGATGGTGAATGGTTTGCTGAGGTCTGGGAAACAGAGGATTAGTTGTTCCAAGAACTTGGTTTTGAGTTTCTGGAATGCATCATTACATTCCAGGGACCAGTCCCAGGCTCAGTTTTTCTGGGTTAAATCAAGGAGGGGTTGTGCAAGGTTTGAGTAATTGGGGATGAATTGTTGATAGAAATTTGCAAATCCCAGGAAGGAGCAGATATCTTTTACTTTGGCTGGAATAGGCCATTTCTGGATGCCATCCAGTTTGACAGGGTCCATTGCAAGGATTCCTGGTTTGATGATCATGCCCAGATATTTGACTTCTGAACTAGCAAATTTGCATTTCTCCAGTTTGAGGTGAAGGTCAAGTTCCTTCATTTGTTGGAGGACATGTTTGGTATATTCCATGTGAGTCTCTTGGTTTGGCAAGAAGATGAGGAGGTCATCCATGTAGATGATCAACCATCCTTCAGCAATCATATCTCTAAATGAGTCATTCATAAAATGCTGGAAGGTGGGGGGGGGAGTTTGATTGTCCAAAGAACATGACCATGGGTTCGAAAAGTCCCCTATGAGTGATAAAGGCTGTTTTCCATTGATGTTCATCTTTGATTCAGACATTGTTGTATCCCCATCGGATATCAAATTTGGTGAAGACCTTGATGTCTTTGAGTTTATCAATGAGATTGGAAATTAAAGGGAGGGGGTAGGCATCCTTGATGGTGTGCTCATTGAGGTATCTATAGTCTTGGCAGGGGCAAAGTCCTCCATCCTTTTTTTTGATGAAAAAGAATGGAGAAGCTTATGGGGAGTTGGATGGACAAATTTTCCTGGATTTGAGATTTTCATCAATAAAGTCATCAGCTGCCTTTCACTCTTCTGGGGTGAGAGGATAGATTTTGATATCTTGGGTATGAAGGTTTCATCAAGGTTGATTTCATGGTCATATGATCGGGAGGGGGGAAGGTGATGGGCAGCATTCTCTGAGAAGACCTCCTCAAATTCTTTGTATTCAGGGAGTAAGGTAACAGTGTTGTTGGTATTTTTTGCCTCAATGGCAAGCTTAGTGGCAGTGGTGAATGCATGGATGTAGTTTTCTCCAAAAGGGTGTTGGAATCCAAATTGGGCTGCCCTGTGGGTGATCCAATTCATTATGGCTCTTTTGCAGAAATCGGTGGGTCCTTCTTGGTCAAGATATTGGCATAAGAGGCTTTCCTTTCTGTCAAGGTTGAGTGGGGTGTGGTTCATAGGATGGAAGGATGTTTTAGGAGCATAAAGTTCTTTGGTCTGGTTGTGTTCATCTGGAATAGATACTGTTCCCTTGGTCCAATTGATGGTAGGGTTGGTTTCTTTTAGCCAGGGATGTCCTAGAATGACATTTTCCCTTCCACAATGCATTATGTGGAAGCAGATTCTCTGAGTGACATTATCTAAGTGGATTGGGATGTAAGTGGTGAACTTGATGTCTCTGTTTCAGTTTTGGGTTTGATCAACATTCCTAATGGGGATAGGAACAGGTAATCATTCTAAGGGGAGTTTCCATCTTTTGGCCAAGTGCCAATTGATACAGCAGATGTTTGCACCAGAATCAACCAGTGCTCAGGTTCCAATGTCTTGAGATGTGCTCAGAATCGAAATAGGAAGATAAATAGCATCTCGATCACTTTGGGAGGTAAATACAGGAGCACATCTAGTTGGGGAGGGGGCCCATGTTGGGTTGGACCTCCTCTCTAAAAACCTGAGACACAGTTGACTTCCATGTTGTTGTTGTTGCATTCTTTGAGTTTCTCAATGGAGGCAGTGGTGGTTGTTGAAATGAATACTGTATGCTATGTATAGATAGAGTTCACACACATTATGTATATAAGTATGTACTCAGGGTAACTGGGTTCTAATTGATTCTCTTTTGATATCCTTTACCTTACCCACATAAGATCCTTCCCAGACATTACACCAGGTATGTAAGTCAGACCTTCCAATGTATGACACAGCATACTCATAACAGGTTATGAGCCCTGAGTGGGTTTGTGTGTGGATTTACTTCTGCCCTACCACTCTGGCAACCACCTGGATCATGCATGATGCAGATTAATTTCCACTCCCATGGGTGAACATCAGAGCTGCTCTGTGCAGTTCATTCCACCAAGTGCATTGGGCTGTTAACTCAGCCTGATGCAGCTGCTCTCAGTGCTTTGGCAAAGAGGAGACCATGTCCCTCTGGCTGACAAGCTCTGAATGTTCAGCAATGCAGCTTGTTCCACTCCCTTATCCACATTTTACTGCATTTCACATATTTGCTGAATTGTGGCCTTGTAAAGTTACTAAAACTAATGTTTATTCTCTCACCAGATAACACTATGTCTTCCTCTGCTCTCACAGGAATTCCCAAACTCAACAGTAACAACTACTGTGCATGGCATTCCCAAATGGACAACTATCTCCAGTCCATTGGAGTTTACTCCAGGATCATGAAGCTTTGCCCTTCTGTCCCAGTCGCCATCACAGAGATCAAGGACTCTAGCAGAAATGTCACCACTGCCACTTTCACTCCAATGGCTGAAGAAATTCACTGAGTTGAGGAAAAGCAGGAGGACTGGGACAAGGATGATGACAAGGCAACTGGTGCCATCACTCTCACCTGTGATTGTCACATTTGCAAGTGTGGCATCAATTTCAGCAACCATGCTGAAAATATCCTTATTGAGCTTGAAAAATGCTTTGATCATCCCACAGTCTCCTCCACCATCACCGAGTTTAAGGCTCTCATGGGCCTTATTATCCCTGACAATAACTCACCAGTCTCATCATTCTCCAAATTGGATACTCTCTTTTCACATCTATCCAACTTCAGATATCCAGTTGATGATAAGATAAAGTTATTGATTGTTATCTCAAAGATACTAAAGTATGCAGATCACATCACTGCTGCTATCACTGCAGTGAAGCCTGAGACCAACTCCAAAGGGGTCATTACCAAAATGGTACCAACTGTTGATGAAATCTCCTGACAAGTAGAAGTGTTGTGGCAGATGTATGCCCAATGCCATCCTGCAAAGGATGCCCAGCCTCAACAGGCCAACAAGGTCAGTGCCATCAATTGGCAGCAGGGAGAACCCAAATTCTCCCAGCAGCAGCAGTCGAACCAAGGTGGTTCCTCTAATCAGGGGAATAACCAGAAGAAGCAGCACCATAAAGGTAATCGTTCTGAACAAAGCAATGATAAGCATAAGGAGAAGAAGAAGACCAAGAAGGAGAAGAAACAAGCTGAGGCTGCTCAAGCCTCCACCTCCTTCACCTTCACCTCCACTACCACCATCTCACCTGCCACCACCTCATTCACATTGCCTGTCCCTGACCTGCACAGACAAGCACATATGCCTGGTGCCACCCACTATGGTCTGCCTGCCTTTCCTCTAACACAGGAAAGCATATCCCTTGCACAATGCCTCAAGGTCCCTGTGACCTCCCCTGCTTTATGCAACCTTGAACCAGTTGCATCCTGCTGCTCCAAGTGAAGTCGCATGGAGCAAACCCTCTCTGATTGTCTGTCTGCCCTGCTCTCTGAGTGGATCAGCAACATCCCACTTGCTGGCACCACCAGCTTGATGGAAATTGACAAGGAGGACACTGTAAGTCTGGGCAATGACACCTATGATGAATACATCGAGGGCTTCTTCATGGAGTCCACATTGCAGTACGTAAATCCATTCCCTTCTACAACAGGTACTGATGCATGGTTAACTCCACCTCAGGTAAATCATATATACATGTTTCCTGTAGTAGATAGTTCCAATAAATCTGCTACTTGTGAATTTGCATTGTGTGATTCATGTAGTAAGAACAATAAAGGAAAAAAGAAAGCACACACACATAAGGTTCCATCCAACATGTGGTTACTTGATTCTGGAGCTTCAGCTCACTTCTCACCAGATCAAGCAGACTTTGTTGAATACCAAAAATTTGACCAACCTCAATGGGCTTCCACAGCAAATGGCCAATCACCCATCATTGGAAGAGGCACCATTTTACTACAGTATGGTAATCATATTGCCTGTCTATCACGTGTCTTGCACATGCCTTCATGTGCTGTTTGACTTGTGTCTATGGGTACATTACTGCAAAACCAATGCCTCACACTTCGAGCCAGACCTGGATACCTCACTATCTGGGATCAATGCTTCAAAGAGGCCTACCTTGAATTCCACAGTCATGGTGGAAACACCATGTATTGGCTTCAAGCCAAACCTATCTTCCCTGATGATGTGCCTTCCAGCATGTCATCACTCACCTTTGAGATCAAATATGAGCTCATGCACCAACATCTTGGACACTTGTCCCCTGATGTCATCAGGCATGCCAAGAAGCATGTCAAGGATTTTCCTGACATGAAGATCCCTTCCAAAACTGGCATCTATCATGGTTGTCAGCTCGGCAAGCAGCCGAATCATCCCTTCCCTCTTAGCAAGATATGGGCAACCACTCCATTTGAGTTAATCCATTCAGACTTAAAGTCTTTTGAAGTACAGTCATACAGTAAATACAAGTACATGTATGCAGTTGTCTTTTATGATGATTATACTTCTATGGCCTGGACCACCTTAATACAGTCCAAGGATCAGACACTCTGAGCAATCAAGCAATGGTTCACTCTAGTCCAAAATCAGTATAATGCTGCAATTAAGCACTGGCACTCAGATGCAGGTGGAGAGTATATCTGTTATGATTCGTTTCTTTTCTTAGTACAATAGACTGGCCTGACCCGGTACCTTTTACTTTCTTTAGAGTGCTCTAGAACATACAATGTGTTCATCGCACACCTTTCATTTCCGCTTTTCTATTCTTGTTATCTACACTTCTACTTCTCATGGAAGGTTCTATCTTCTTTCACTTAGTAACAAACCTTCCATGACCTTCTATTAGTTTCCATTCTTCGCAGTACTTAAGCCATCACTCTACTTGATGTATCCTTAGCTTAGTCCTGCTCAATCATACCTTTGATCTCTTCAAATCCTTGAACTCCTTCATCAACCTCATCATTGGACGATTCTCTCGAACTCCTTCATTGACCTCATCATCGGACGATTCTCTTGAACCCCTTCATTGACCTCATTGTTGGACAATTCTCTCGAACTCCTTCGTCAACTTCATTGTCGGACAACTCTCTTGACCTCCTTCATCAACCTCATTGTCAAACGATCCCCTTGACCTTCTGCTAAGTTCTCTTGGCCAAATACCTTGAATCCTTGACCCATAACTAGTTCTTTGAGCCTATGCTCATTCCTACCCAGACCAAGCATAACAATATCTCCAAAGGATTTACTGAATTCCTAAAAGACAATTGAGTTAACATCCAACAGTCTGCCCCTTATGCACATCAGCAGAATGGGCATGCAGAACGCCTAATCTGTACATTAATGGACAAGGCTCAGGCAATGCATTTACAAGCTTGCCTACCTCCCTCCTATTGGAAATGGGCTCTGCTGCATGCAACCCATATTTACAACAGGACTTCTCAAGTCCACCTCAAATGGGATACCCCCTATACACTACTTAAGGAGGAGAAACCATCTATCTCCCATTTATGAGTATTTGGGTGTGGTGCCTACATGCAAATTCTGGCTGAATGCAATGGTGATTCACTACAACCCAAATTGCAATTGATGATCTACTTGGGTGTTGCCCCCTGTAGTGACTCCAATTATCTGTTTATGCACCCAGACAACTCCATCTGCATATCTGTGCATGCAATCTTCGATGAAACACTGTTTCCTCAATGTGGACACTCTTGTCCTCACCACCCACACTCTGAACCACCTGTGGCTCCTCATCAGCATGAGGGATCAAACCCTCAAAAACCCACAACACCAGCAAATGTGCGAGATGCAGCCCCTGCCACTCCCCATCGTAAGTCTAAAGTTGCTGTAACAAGTGACAATGAGTCAGTTGCAGCCCCTGACACAGCCGCATTTTCGGATGATGAGCTAGTTGTGGCCCCAGGCCACTCTCACAATCATTGCTGGGCCACATCTATGGACTCTGAGTCACTTGTGGCCATTTCATCTTTGTCCGATTCATCCTCTAATGAGTCCGATGAGTCTGAACCCCCATGCACAAGGACCCCTAGCCTGGTTCCAGTACCTCCAGTTACTCCACCCTCACATCACCCACCTCCTGTTGGCCCACCTCCACTCCGGTGGAGCGAATGCCTTTGCAACCCACCAACATGCCCAGGAAACATCTTTGGCAAGTGGTGCCATCCATTTCAACAACTGAGAGATGTAGAGAGCAGTTCCCATTGGAAAGAACTTACAGGTGAAGCACCTGGTCCCTCTTGTGCACCAGATACAATCCCAGATTCACCTGCTGTCCCTGGTGGACTCCCCCCATCTTCTACCTCTGAGGAGGATGTTGACTGTCTCACATGGGAAGGGGGAGATGCATTGGTCTCATTCCTTTGCAGTTGTGCACTTCCACATGATACTGCATTTGGGGCATCCCCTAATTTGTGGGAATGGATGTTTTGTGATATCCTATGGCTCCCTGAGCAAGAGTGAAAGGACTGGCTTAAAGCCTGTGAAGATCAGTTACAAATGCTCAAAGACTGAAAGGTCTATGAAATTGTTCCACACCCACAACACCAAAAGGTGATTAAGAACCATTGGGTTTTTGATCAAAAGTTGGATGGTCATAAAAGAGCCCACCTAGTAGCCAAAGGCTTCTCACAGGTTGAAGGGCTGGACTTTGACCAAGTCTTCTCCCCAGTTGTACGTTTCAAGACCGTGCAATGTATATTTGCCCTCTTGGCCCTAGAAGGATGGTACATAACAGGGCTTGACATACACTCCATGTACCTTTATGGTAAACTGGATGAGGAAATCTATATGAAGTTTCCTGAAGGGTTCATGCCTCCTGATGCAAAAGGCAAAGTCCTCTGCCTTACATGCACACTTTATGGACTCAAGCAAGCCAGCTTAGCCTGGTGGAAAGTGTTACACTTGGCCTGGGTAGAGACAAGTGTAGATCTAGCAGTAATCACCTAGGTCAAGGACAGGGGTTGGAGATAATGTACTGATGTAAGTCAGGGACTCCGGAGATGAAGGTCAAGGGTTCTGGTGGACAAAGGTTCAATGTTATGTCAGATGATGTCAAGGATCTCCCAGAAGGATCGCAGAGGTTCTGGGTGGTTGGAGTTTAAGGATGACGATGAGGAGGCACTATGGCCAACTTAGGGATGGACTCAGAGGACTAGGAAGTGAAGGTGAAAACCTAAGGTAGGAATTGCTTAGCTTTTACTGTACATGTTCAGTCAGTATTTATACTAAGTAGTGCTAGTCATACTGAGTCACTACAAGTCAGTGAATAGCCATAAGACTGCAGACACTAAGTATAGAGCTATGTAAACCTGTGTGAAGGTGCTGCGATCAGAGGCTATAAATGATGATGGGAAAGATATAGAGAATAAATAGTGCGGGCTGCACAAGTGGGAACACATAGGAAATCTAGTTGGGATCTTTAAGTAAAAATAGATAGTAAGCATAAATAGACATGGTAAAGTCTAGAATGTGAATGGATGTTAATGTTACCATGTTGCATAGTGAAAGAATCAAAAGAAGACTGAGAGAGATTGTTATGTAATAAAGAAAGAAAAGATAGGGGGGTATCACTGATTGTAACAGAAAGCACTTGATAAGTCCATGGCAGAACTCAGTTTCAAACAATTAAAAACTGATGCTGGACTCTTTATATACTGCAATGGCAAAAATGTTGTACTTGCAGTAGTTTATGTTGATGATGCCCTCTTCTGTGGCCCCAACAAATCTTTCATAGACAAGATTAAGGCTGCATTCATGAAGAAGTGGGAATGTTGCAACCTCGGAGAACCATCTGAATTCCTCCAAATGAACATCCATCAAGAAGGTTGCACTATCTGGATTGACCAAAAATACTACCTCAACAAGGTGCTTGAATGATGTGGCATGTCAAATGCCAAATCTGCACCCACTCCTCTCCCACAGGGTTATTACCCAGTGAAGAATGATAAACTGGTCCAACATGAATTACAAACATGTTTTCAGACCATGGTTGGATCGTTGCTGTATCTAATGATTGACACCTGTCCAGACATAGCATATGCCATTACCCAACTGGCACACATATCAGCCAATCCATCTCAGGAGCACCTAGATTGGACCCTGTATATCTGCTGTTATCTTGTCAGCACTCACAATTATGCACTCATTTACAATGGTGCCAGTGGCAAAGGCTTAATTGCCTGTACAGATTCAGATTGGGCACAGGATGTTAATACTGTGCACTCCCAAACCAGCTTCTATCTTAAATTGGCTGATGGTGTGTTTTTGTGGAATTCACACTTACAAAAAACCACCACTGTCTCTTCCACTGAAGCAGAATACATGGCCTTGAGCAACTGCTCCCAGCAATGTGTGTGGATACATGAGATGATGGGCAAACTTGGCTATAAGCTAAGACCTATCCCCATCTGTGGTGACAATCAGGGCAGCCTATTCATTGCACAAAACCCTGTGACCAAAAAGCATAATAAGCACATCTGTGTGAAATACCACTTCATATGTGATGCAGTCATGACCCATAAGCTAGTCAAACTATTCTATATCCCTGGGACTGATAATCCCACAGATATGTTCACTAAAAACCTTGGATGAGTCAAGTTCAATGAATTCCATTCACAGCTTGGTCTGGAGTTTTACTCCACTTAAAGAGTACTTTACCCTCTGTATGCTTGTGCATCTAACTGATGACTAAGCAAGGGGGAGTGTTGAAATGAATATACACTATGTATAGATAGAGTTCACACACATTATGTATATAAGTACATACTCAGGGTAATTGAGTTCTAATTAATTCTCTTTCAATATCCTTTACCTCACCCACATAAGATCCTCCCTGGACATTACACCAGGTATGTAAGTCAGACCTTCCAATGTATGACACAGCATACTCATAACAGTGGTGGTTTTGCGAACAGCTCTAGGGGTGGGATGACTGGGGAATTGGGTACATTTGTTCACATTATGCCTGGGTTGGTGGCATTGGAGGCATAATCCTTTTTTTCAAAGCATCATTTGCATTCTTCCAGGGTTAACCTTCCAACTCAGACAGCATCTACATCCATGGCATTGGGATCACATGTGGGTTGACTGTGGGAGTGGGATTGGAAGGATCAGTAGGGGGTGTGGGAGAGTTTTGGCTGGAGCATGTGATATCATCGGCTTTCTGGAATTGGCTGAGGAAGTGAACAGCTTTGTTGTACCATTCCTCAATCTTGGTTGGTATGGTGTCCATGGACATGATCCACTTCATGAGGTTTACCATAATGCTGGCAGCAAGGTACCCAATTAGGATATTCTCATTGGAGATTTCAGAGATCTGGACATGATTTCTGAATTTGGCAATATATTGGGTGAGATCAGCCATAGAGTGCCCTTTCATTTGTAATGAATTAAAGGTGGTGATGGATATGGCTTTGCTGTCATGATGGTAAAACATGGCTTCAAACTCCTTTTTGAAGTTGTCCCACTTGACTTTGGTTTTGTCTACAAAGATTTTGATATGGAAGGTTGCTGCCCAAGTGGTGGCAGATCCCTTGGTCATATATGAGAGAGTGTAGGCCACTTGCTTGGTGTCCATGTTGTATACTTCTTCATTGACCATGAAGTAGAATGCTACTGATGCCATCCATGCTTTGGCTGTGGCATAGTTTCCATCAAAATGATCAGGTGGGGTGATACATAGTTCTATGGATTTGGTTGGATAGCTTTGGTCACTCATGGTTGCAGAGGGAATAGGGGAAGATGGTTCTGTTGGTGGTAGAAATAGGGGTAGAATCTGGGGCTGTGGTGTAGGAGTGGTGTGACTGTGGATGGGATGGTTCCTCCAGTGAAGTGGAGGTGTTGTGTGAGTGATAGTGGAGAGGGTGGTGTGGGTGCTCTATTTAGGGAGAGCTGGAATGAGAGTTCATGGGAGAGATGGGTGTCTAGGGGGTTTTCTTTGGCAGGGATGTGGACATCTTCATCCTCTACATTTGTAGATGCTGGGGTGGGGTGGGTTTCTTGAATGCATTCCTGGTAGAAGCATGAATCTGGGGTGCAAAGGTTGCCTGAAGGCCTAGGGTTTCTGGGGTGCTGGTGGGAAATGGTGGGATCTACTAGATAGTAGTCCTATCAAAGAGAAGCAATTCCTTTTGTTACACTTGGCCCAGGTAGGAACAAGCATAGACCTAATGATAATCACCTAGGTCAAGGACAGGGGCCAAGGTTATGTACTGATGTAAGTCAGGGACTCCGGAAATGAAAACAAGAGGTTTTGGTAGGTGAATGTTTAGAGTTACATCAGATGATATCAAGGGACTCCTAGAAGGATCACAGAGGTTCTAGGTGGAGGAGACTTAAGGATGATGATGAGAAGGCACTAGAACCTAGCTTAGGAAGGATTCAAGAAGGGGACTGAGGGTGAAGGTGAAAACCTAAGATAGGAATTGCTTAGAGTTTACTGTACATGAACAGCCAGTATATATACTATGAGGTGCCAGT
>JBBPLE010000401.1:0-31184 GCA_038089675.1 Boletales sp. KT-2023b | reverse complement strand
TGAACCTCTCGTTGACTCTTCGTCGGACGACTCTTTGAACCTCTTGTTGACTCATTGTCGGACGAACCTTTGAACCCTTCGTCGACTCTTCGTCGGACGATCTCCTTGAACCTCTCGTCGACTCATCATCGGACGAACCCTTGAACCCTTCGTTGACTCATCGTCGGACGACCCTCTTTGACTATTTGGCAAGCATCCCTTGACTGAACCCTTCGAACCCTTGACCCTCAGTTAGTTCTTTGAGCCTACGCTCATTCCTACCCGGACCAAGCGTAATAGCCTCTACCTATAATAGGTGATTGGCCATTGGTGGTGGAAGCCCATTGGGGCTGGTCAAACTTCTGATACTCAACAAAGTCAGAGCAATCAGAGGTGAAGTGAGCTGAAGCTCCTGAGTTGAGCAGCCACATGTCCAATGGGACCTTGTGGTTGTGTGTTTTTTCCTTTTCATTGCTGTTTTTACTACAATTGTCACACTGTGCAAATTTGTGTGTAGCAGATTTATTTGAACTATCTACTACAGGAAATGCATACATATGATTTACCTGAGGTGGGTTTAACTGCATGTCAGTACTTGATGTAGATGGAATGGGGGATATGCACTGCAATGTGGATTCCATAAAGAAATCCTCAATGTATTCATCATAGGCATCATCACCTAGACTTACAATGTCCTCATTGACCTCCATTATACCTGTTGTCCTGGCTAGCAGGACTTCCGTGATCCATTGGGAAAGTGGGGCGGAGAGGCAGTTGGAGAGAGATTGCTCCATGCGGGTGCACTTGGAGTGGCAGGATGCAACTGGTTCGAGGTTGCGGAGAGTAGAGGAGGTCACAGGGACCTCGAGGCATTGTGCAAGTGTGATGGTTTCCTTTGTGGGAGGAAACACAGGCAGCCCATAGTGGGTCGTGCTGGACATGTGTGCATTGCAGCAGGGGTCAGGGATGGGTGATGTGAACATGGTGGTGGCAGGGGTGACAATGGTGGTGGAGGTGAAGGCAAAGGAGGCAGAGGCTTGTGCAGCCTCTGCCTGCTTCTTTTCCTTGTGGGTTTTCTTCTTCTTCTTCTGCTTTTCCTCACCCTTTTCAGAGCAATTGCCTTTCTGCTGCTTTTGGTTGTTATTCCCCTTGGAAGAGGAACCATCCTGCATCTGCTGCTGTTGCTGCTAGGAGAACTGAGGTTCCTGCTGCTGCTGTTTGACAGCACTGACTTTGTTGGCCTGTTGGGGCTGGGAGTCCTTGGTGGGATGGTGCTGCACATATGTTTGCCATGACACTTCTACTTGTTGGGATATCTCCTCAATGGTGGGAACTGTCTTGACAACAACTCCAGCTGAATTGGTTTTTGGCTTTGTGGCAGTGATGGCAGCAGCAATGTGGTCAGTGTACTTTGGGATCTTGGAGATCACGATCAATGACTTTATTTTGTCATCGACCAGGTATCTGAAGTCAGATAGTCACAAGAAGAGGGTATTGAGCTTGGAAAAGCTTGACACAGGCAAGTTGTTGTCGGAGATGGTAAGACCCATAAGGGCCTTGAATTCTGTGATGGTGGAGGAGACAGTGGGGTTATCGAACTGTTTTTCAAGCTCGATGAGTATATTTTCGGTGTGACCACTGAAGTCGATTCCACACTCACAAATGTGACATTCACAAGTGAGTGCAATGGTGCTGGTGGCCTTGTCATCATCCTTGTCCCAGTCCTCCTGCTTTTCCTCAGTGCGATGAACTTCATCAGCCAGGGGCATGTAAGCTGCCTGGGTGATTTGCCCATTGGCATCTCTAATCTTGGTGAGGGCAATGGGGATGGAGGGCCTAAGCTTCATGATGCAGGAGTAGACCCTGATGGAACAAAGGCAATCGTTCATCTGGGACTGCCAGGCATGGTAGTTCGTGCTGTTGAGCTTTACGATGGTGGTGAGGGAGGAAGATGACATTTTGAGGTCTGGGTTGAGGGTAGACGTTAGCATGGGAACCTTAAATGATGGAGTAAAAGGGACAGGTTAAACCGTGTCACTGAACATCCAGAGCTCGTAAACTTGGGGGACATAGTCTCCCCTTGTTTTTGAGATGGAGAGCTGCTGCTCTGCACGGCTTTTGCTTTGCAGAGCATCTGGTGGAACTTAATCCACACAAACGGCTTGTATGTTCACCATTTGGGGGTGGAACTGAATCCACACCCCAAAGGCACCCGAATGGTGGGTGGAACTAAATCTGCACCGACCAACAGTCAGGTAAGGATGAGAGAGTGGATGGGTGGCATGAGCCACACTAGCCTGCTTGGGGCTCATAACCTGTTGTGAGTACACATGTTACATATATGGGAAGGTCACTCACATACCTGGGTTGGTTGGGTTGAGGAACATACAATGGGTGATGGTGGTATTGAGTAAAGAATCAATTAGAACTCAGCTCTGCTGAGTCGGAAAGTAAATACATGTGACATGTGAACTAATTACTATGTATGTAACACAGAGTCCATTCAACATTCCCTTCCGGCTTAACCACACTAACCCCTATGTGAGCAAAGGCCCAGGCCACCATACTGCAAATGCAGTGTATAATGACTCATCCTCTCACAGCTTCAGGAAATGGGTGAATGTTGGCCATAGGGTATAAGGGCCAGAGTGGATACAAAACCATGGTGAAAACTTGCCAAAAAAACTGCGGTTTTTGGTACTGTGTTTTTTTGAGTCTCAGCAATTATTCAGGCAGAACCTGAATGCCTGATACCTCATGTAACAATCTGAGGTCACACTGTCCTGAGTGTTGACATGGCAGGACAGTCCTTGCCATCCAGCAAATCCAAATGCAAGAAATCTGTCAAATCTACTACCCCATCAGCCTCATGGAATGAGGCTGAGATGAAGGCCTTGATTGACCTGGTGTGTACCTGCAAGGGTGAAGGCGGGCCAAACCTCAACTTCAAGATGACTTTCTGGCAATCTGTATTGGCATCTGTGGAGTTGACACATCCAGAGAAGGGAGGATCAAAGACAGCAGCCTCTTGCAAAGAAAAATGGAACCGGATATGTGTATTTTCATGATCTACCACTCAATCTGTCTTATTGCTGATTAGCTTAGGAAAATGTTCAATGTTGTTCACAAGCTCACAACCAGCACATCAAGATTCATGTATTCAGAAGCACATGGGGCTGACATTGGTGACAAGTCTGAAACCATCTGGACTAGCTACATTGATGTACATCCAATGATTTCATTTCAAAATCCATCTCAATTTCATTCATGTAGCATAACCTCCTTGCTGCCCCATTCAAGAAGAAGGGATGAGTATATTATGACCAACTCAAGGTGTTTGTGTTGTCTTGCAACAATTGCACACAGTTTTTTCACAACACATGGTGGTCAAGCTGTATCAATCGAGGAAACACAAGACACCAGCACACAATCCTCTGGATCCAGTGATGACAGTGCTAGTTGTTGAAATGAATACTGTATGCTATGTATAGATAGAGTTCACACACATTATGTATATAAGTACATACTCAGGGTAGCTGAGTCTTAATCAATTCTGTTTCAATATCCTTTACTTCACCCACATAAGATCCTCCCCAGACATTACACCAGGTATGTAAGTCAGACCTTCCGATGTATGATACAGTGTACTCACAATAGGTTATGAGCCCTGAGTGGGTTTGTGTGCAGATTCACTTCCACCCTACCACTCTGGCAACCACCTGGATCATGCATGATGCAGATTAATTTCTGCTCCCATGGGTGAACATCAGAGCTACTCTGTGTGGTTCATTCTGCCAAGTGCATCAGGCTGTTAACTCAGCCTGATGCAGCCGCTCTCAGTGCTTGGGCAAAGGAAGACTATGTCTCTCTGGCTGACGAGCTCTGAACATTCAGTAATGCAGCTTGTTCCACTCTCTTACCTGCATTTTACTGCATTTCAGATATTTGCTGAATTGTGGCCATGTAAAGTTATTAAAGCTGATGTTTATTCTCACACCAGATCCCATCTGATATGTCTTCCTCCACTCTCACAGTCATTCCCAAGCTCAATGGTAACAACTACCATGCATGGCATTCCCAGATGGACGACTACCTCCAATCCATTGAAGTCTACTCCAGGATCATGAAGCTTCATCCCTCTATTCCTGTTGCCATTGCAGAAGTCAAGGACTCTGGTGGAAACATCATCACTCCAGCCTTCACTCCAATGGCTGAAGAAGTTCGCTGAGCTGAGGAAAAGCAGGAAGATTGGGACAAAGATGATGACAAGGCAACTGGTGCCATCACTCTCACCTGCAATTGTCATGTTTGCGAGTGTGGCATCAATTTCAGTGACCATGCCAAAAATATCCTTATCAAACTCGAAAAATGCTTCGATCATCCCACAGTCTCCTCTGCCATTACTGAGTTTAAGGCTCTCATGGGCCTTATCATCCCTGACAATAACTCACCAGTCTCATCATTCTCCAAATTAGACACTCTCTTCTCTTGCCTCTCCAACTTTGGATACCCAGTTGATGATAAGATAAAGTCATTAATTGTTATCTCTAAGATACCGAAATATGCAGACCATGTCTGTTATGATTGGTGATAACCCCCTATCTTTTCTTTCTCTGTTACATAGCAATCTTTCTCAGTCTTCTTTTGATTCTTTCGCTATGTGACACAGTAACATTAATATCCAGTCACGTTCTAGGCTTTACCATGTCTATTTATGCTTACTATCTATTTTTACTTAAAGATCCCACTTAGATTTCCTATGTGTTTCCACTTGTGCAGCCTGTACTATTTATTCTCTTCACTTTCTTATCATCACACATAGCCCCTAATCGTGCAGCACCTTTGCACAGATTAGCATAGCATTATACTTAGTGTCTGCAGCCTTATGGTTATCCACTGACTCAAAGTGACTCAGTTTGACTAGCACTACTTAGTATAAATACTGGATGACCATGTACAGTAGACTCTAAGCAATTCCTACCTTAGGTTTTTGCCTTCACATCCCAGTCCTCCTCTGAGTTCATCCCTAAATTGGCCTTAGTTCCTCCTCATTGTCATCTCTAGTCTCCTGTCACCCAGAACCTCTGTGATCCTTCTGGGAGATCTTTGATGTCATCTGACATAACCTTGAACCTTCGTCCACCAGAACCCTTGACCTTCATCTCCGGAGTCCCTGACTTACATCAGTATGTTATCCTCAGCCCCTGTCCTTGACCTAGGCGATTATCGTTAGGTCTACACTTGTTCCTACCTGGGGCAAGTATAACAATGTCACTGCCACTATCACTGCAGCAAAACCTGAGACCAACTCCAAAGGGGTCATTACCAAAACAGTACCAACTGTTGATGAAATCTCCTGACAAGTAGAAGTGTCATGGCAGATGTATGCCCAATGCTGTCCTGCAAAGGATGCCCAGCCTCAACAGGCCAACAAGGTCAGTGCCATAAAACGACAGCAGGGGGAACCCAAATTCTCCCAGCAGCAACAGTCAAACCAAGGTGGTTCCCCTAATCAGGGGAATAGCCAGAAGAAGCAGCACCATGAAGGTAATCATTCTGAACAGAGCAATGATAAGTGTAAGGAGAAGAAGAAGACTAAGAAGGAAAAGAAACAAGCTGAGGCTGCTCAAGCCTCCACCTCCTTCACCTTTGCCTCCACTACCATCATCTCACCTGCCACCACCTCATTCACATCACCCATCCCTGACCCACACAGACAAGTGCATATGCTGGGTGCTGCCCACTATGGTCTGCCTGCCTTTCCTCTAACACAGGAAAGCATATCACTCACAATTATGCACTCATTTACAATGGTGCTGGCAGCAAAGGCTTAATTGCCTGTACAGATTTGGATTGGGCACAGGACATTAATACTGTGCACTCCCAAACTGGCTTTTACCTTAAATCAGCCAATGGTGTGTTTTTGTGGAATTCACACTTACAAAAAACCACCGCTGTCTCTTCCACTGAAGCAGAGTACATGGCACTAAGTGACTGTTCTTGTCAATGTGTGTGGATACATGAGATGATGGGTGAACTTGGCTATAAGCTAAGACCTATCCACATTTGTGGCAACAATCAGGGCAGCCTATTCATTGCACAAAACCTTGTGACCAAAAAGCATAATAAGCACATCTGTGTGAAATACCACTTCATACATGATGCAGTCATGACCCATAAGCTAGTTGAACTATTCTATATCCCTGGGACTGACAATCCTGCAGATATGTTCACTAAGAACCTTGGATGAGTCAAGTTCAATGAATTCTGTTTGCAGCTTGGTCTGGAGTTTTACTCCACTTAAAAAGTACTTTATCCTTTGTATACTTGCACATCTAACCAATGACTAAGCAAGGGGGAGTGTTGAAATGAATACTGTATGCTATGTATAGATAGAGTTCACACACATTATGTATATAAGTACATACTTAGGGTAGCTGAGTCTTAATTGATTCTGTTTCAATATCCTTTACCTCACCTACATAGGATCCTCCCCAGACATTACACCAGGTATGTAAGTCAGACCTTCTGATGTATGATACAGCATACTTGCAACACTAGTAGTACTGGCACATTAGGAACTGTTGGTGCTATTTTGACAATTCCATCAGCTCCTGCAGGCATTCCTAATCCTCCCCCTCTGCCAATCTCACCATCTACCCAACCAATCCCCCCTCCACTTCCCACCCTGTCTGGATTACATCTCCCCCACCACACTCTGGTTCTCCTTCCACATCCAACAGCAGCCTCATTGGCTCTCAACCCAAACTCAGTGAAAGGTCTGCAGGAAAACACAAAGCAACAGACACCATATCAATTGCTTCATGTGCCACTTGATTGGGATCCAGCCATTCATCTCAGAAGTGCCATGTTGGTGTGGTCAATCTAGCTATTGATTGTATTGGTGATGAATTACACTCCATCAACAATACATTTTGGTCTAGCATTGCAGTGTTTGGTGAGGCTATATCCAACCTCCCCCCTCCCTCATACTGCTGGGTTGTCCAAACCCAAGCCATGAGCCCCTCTCCCACAAAACAAGATCCTACTAGTAGCACCTGGGCCACAGCAATCAAGCATCTCATTGACCTTGAAACATTGAATGCTGAAGAATGTGCAGTGATAATCGAACTGTTCAAGAAGAATTTGGAGTATGTGGACACATACCTGCTCCTCTCTGAGGATATGTCACCATGACATGCCGGCATTCAGGTTGAATGGCTCAAGAGGAAAATTTTGGAGGCCAAGCAGGTAGTGTTATGATTGGTGATACACCCCTATCTTTTCTTCCTTTGTTACATAATAACTTATCTCAATCTTCTTTTGATTCTCTTGCTATGTGACACAGTAACATTGACATCCCTTCACGTTCTAGACTTTACCATGTCTATTTATGCTTATTATCTATTTTTACTTAGAGATCCCAGCTAGATTTCCTATGTGTCTCCACTTGCACAGCCTGTGCTATTTATTTTCTTCATTTTCCATCATCATTCATAGCCTCTGATTGCAGCTCCTTTACACAGACTAGCATAGCCCTATACTTAGTTTATACAGCCCTATGACTATCTGTCGACTCATAGTGACTCAGTATGACTGGCACTACTTAGTATAAATACTGGCTGTACATGTACAGTAATGCTAAGCAATTCCTACCTTAGGTTTTCACCTTCACATCCCCAGTCCTCCTCTAAGTTTATCCCTAAGTTGGCCTTAGTGCCTCCTCATTGTCATCCTTAGTCCTTGCCACCTAGAACCTCTGCAATCCTTCTAGGAGACCCTTGATGTCATCTGACATAACCACAAACCTTCATCCACTGGAACCCTTGTTCTTCATCTCCAGAGTCCCTGACTTACATCAGTATGTTATCCCCAGCCCCTGTCCTTGACCTAGGCAATTATCATTAGGTCTACGCTTGTTCCTACCTGAGGCAAGTGTAACAAAAGGAATTGCTTCTTCTTGATAGGACTACTATCTAGTAGATCCTACCATTTCACACCAGTGCCCCAGAAACCCTAGGCCTTTAGGCAACCTTTGCACCCCAGATTCACACTTCTACCAAGAACACATTCAAGAAACCCACCCCTCCAACTCTGATTCCTCACACCCCACCACCCCAGTACCTACAGACATAGACAATGAAGACCTCTACATCCCAGCCCATGAAAACCCCATCAACACCCATCTTTCTAATGAACTCTCAGCACAGTTATCCTTAATTAGGATACCCACACCCCCTTCCCCACTAGCCCTCACACAACACCTCCACTTCACTGGAGGAACTGTCCCATCCACTGTCGTCCCCACACCAGTCCCTCACCATCAGATTCTACCCCCATTTCTCTCCACAGAACCATCATCACCAATCCCATCAGTCAGCATGAGCAAAACAGAACCTCCCCCTCATAAACCTGTAGAACTCCATATCACCCCCCCTGATCATTTTGATGGAAGCTATGCCACAGCCAAAGCCTGGTTCACCTCTGTCGTATTTTACTTCCTGGTCAACAAGGAAGTATACAACAACAATACCAAAAAAGTGGCATATGCCCTCTCCTATATGACAAAAGGATCCACTGCCACATGGGCAGCAACCTACCATATCAAAATCCTAGCAAATGAAGAAATAATCACCTGGGACAAATTCAAAGAAGCCTTCCAAAGCACCTTCTACCATCATAACAGCAAAGCTGTATCCATCACCACCCTCAACTCTCTAAGAATAAAAGGGAACTCTATGGCTGATCTTACCAAATACATTGCTGAATTCAGAAATCATGTACAAATTTCCAAAATTACCAATGAAAATGTCCTAATTGGGTATTTCGCTGCCAGAGTAATGGTAAATCTCATGAAGCATATCATGTCTATGGATATGGTACCCACCAAGATAGATGAATGGTACAACAAAGCTGTACACTTCCTCACCCAATTCCAGAAAGCCAATGACATCACATGATCAAGCAGAAACCCTTCTCACACCCCATACTGTTCCTTCCAATCACACTCCCATGCTCAACCCACACATGATCCTAATGCAATGGATGTCGATGCTATCCGAATCAGGAGATTAACTCTGGAAGAACATAAACAATGTTTCAAAAAGGGGTTATGCCTCTGATGTCATCAACCCAGGCACAATGCAAGCAAATGCACCAAATTCCCTAGCTGTCCTACCCCTAGGAATGTTCAGCAAACCACCACCACTGCCACCATTGAAGAAATCAAAGAATGCAACAACAGCAACATGGAAGTAAACTGTGTCTCAGGTTTTTAGAGAGGAGGTCCAACCCAACACAGGCCCCCTCCCCAACTAGATGCGCTCCTGTACTTACTTCTCAAAGTGAATGAAATGCTATTTATCTTCCCATTTCAGTCTTGAGTGCATCCCAAGATGTTGGAATCTGAGCACTGGTAGACTCTGGTGCAACCATCTTGTGTATCGATTGGCACTTTGCCAAATGATGGAAACTCCCCCTTGAAAGACTTTCCACTCCCATACCTGTTAGAAATGTTGATCAAACTCAAAATTGAAATGGAGATATCAAATTCACCACCCTTATCCTGATATGTTTCAATAATGTCATCCAAAGAATCCACTTCCACATAATGCACTGTGGAAGGGAAAATATCATTTTAGGACACCCATGGCTAAAGGAAACAAATCCCATGATTGATTGGATCCAAGGAACCATGACAATTCCTGAAGAACAAGATCAAACCAAAGAGCTTTACATCCAAAAACTACCCTCCAGCCCATGAATCACACACCGCTCAACTTGGATTGAAAGGAAAGTCTCTGCAGATATCTAGACCAAGAAGGACCAGGAGATTTCTGCAAATGAGCAATGATGAATTGGATCACTCACTGTGCCACTCAATTTGGTTTCCAACATCCCTTCAGAAAAGACTATGTCTGGGCCTTCACAACAGCAACTAAATTGGCTATTGAGGCAAAAGACACAAGGGACACCATCACCCTCCCCTCTGAATATAAGGAATTTAAAGAAGTATTCTTGGAAAATGCCACTCATTGACTCCCTCCTTCCTGCTCATACAATCATGAAATAAACCTAGATGAGACCTTCATACCAAAGGTTTCCAAAATCTACCCTCTCACCCCTGAAGAATGCAAAGCCACAGATAACTTCATTGACAAAAATCTCAAATTGGGAAAAATCCACCCATCTAATTCTCCACAAGCATCCCCTTTCTTCTTCATCAAAAAGAAAGATGGCAGATTACATCCCTGCCAAAATTATAGATACCTCAACAATCACACTATTAAAGACACTTACCCCCTCCCCCTGATCTCTGATCTCATTGACAAACTTAAGGATGCCAAACTCTTCACTAAATTTGATGTCTGATGGGGATATAACAATGTCCAGATCAAAGATGGACATCAGTGGAAAGCAGCCTTCATTACTCACTGAGGGCTGTTCAAACAAATGGTCATGTTCTTCAGGCAATCATATTCCTCCCCCATGTTTCAGCGATTTATGAACAATTCCTTCTGAGATATGATTGCTGAAGGATGGTTGATTATTTACATGGATGACCTTCTCATCTTCTCCTCTGACCCAAAAACTTATACAGAATACACCAAATGAGTTCTTCAACAAATGAAGGAACTTGATCTCCACCTCAAACTAGAAAAACGCAAATTCACCATGCCAGAAGTAGAATATTTGGGAATGATTGTCAAGCCAGAGACCCTTGCCATTGACCCAGTCAAATTAGATGGTATCCAGAAATGGCCTGTCCCAGCCAAAGTAAAGGACATCTGTTCCTTCCTAGGATTTGTGAACTTTTACAGACAATTCATCCCTAACTATTCCAACCTTGTATGACCCCTCCTAGATCTCACTCAGAAAAACCACACATGGGATTGGTCCCCCAACTGTAACAATGCATTCCTAAAACTCAAAACTAAATTCCTGGAGCAACCCATCCTCAGATTTCCCAACCTCAGTAAACCCTTTGCTACTGTATAGCCACTGATGCTTCCAAATATGCCTCAGGAGGAATCCTCCTCCAAATGGATGAAAATGGGGACTGGAAACCCTGTTCATACCTCTCCCAATCCTTTTCTCCTGCTGAATGGAACTATGACATTTATGATCGAGAACTCCTTGCCATAATCTGCACCCTCAAAATGTGGAAGCATTATTTACAAGGCCACCCCACACCCATCCAAGTCTTCACCGACCACAAAAACTTGACCTATTTCAAGCAACTGCAAAATCTCAATTGAAGGCAGGCAAGATGGCTCCTTGATCTTGCTGACTTTGATCTTCGATTGATCCATGTGGCCAGAAAGGACTTGGCTGGACCAGATGCTCTCTCTTGCTGCCCTGATCTAATTCCCAATGATGAACAGGACAACCATGATGTAACACTTCTTCCTCCTTCCCTATTCATCAATATGATTGACACTGCCCTAACTGACAAACTCTGCTCCTCCTCCACCACTGACCCCCTAGTCCTAGACTCTCTCCAAGCTTTAGATGGAGAAGTGCCCTCTCAACTCCACTCCCGCCTCTCTGACTGGAAATACGATGCCAGAATCCTTACACACCAAAATCGAGTCTACATCCCAAATGACCTTGAACTCCACCAATCCATCATAGCAAGGCACCACTCTCATGCATCAGCCAGCCACCCCAGCTATCTCAAAACTCACCAATTAGTGGCATCTGAATTCTGGTGGCCAGGAATGGCCACCTTCATTAGAAAATACATTGAAGGATGCATCCACTGCCAATGTACTAAGACTGATACACACCCCTCCACACCTCCCCCACTCCCCATTCCCTCCAAATCATCCTGCCCCTTCCAGCAAATCTCTTGCAACCTAATCACCAATTTTCCCCTTTCTGATGGTTTCAACTCATTATTGGTCATGGTCAACCACAGGCTTACAAAGGGGGTAGTTTTATGTCCAACTAAGAAAACTGTCACAGCCAAGGGAATTGCCACACTCTTCCTCAATAAAGTCTGGAAATGGTTTGGCCTTTATGACAAAATTATCTTGGATTGTGGACCACAATTTGCTTCAGCCTTTGCCAAGGAACTAGGAAAACTCCTTGGTTATGATCTTTCTCTCAGCACTGCCTACCATCCACAAACTGATGGGGAAACAGAATGAGTCAACCAGGAGGTGGAAACATACCTACAGATCTTCTGCAGTAACAACCCAACAATCTAGGCTGAACATATCACCATGGCAGAATTCACACACAACCACCACCCCCATTCTGTCACCCAAAAATCCCCATTCTTCCTCATGATGGGCTATGAACCCTACCCCCTCCCCATGGTCATCTGCGAATTACAGTTACCAGCTTTAGAACAATGTCTCAAGGAACTCTCAGCCACCCGCAATGAAGCCCTGGCTGCACATGATCTCGCATGCCAGCTTATGAAATCCAGGTACCATGGGAAATTCACCCCATTTGCTAAAGGAGACAAAGTTTGGTTAAACACCAAAAACCTTAAGTGAAATGTCATAGCCCCTAAATTCTCAGCTAAACGGGAAGGTCCCTTCACCATCACCAAAGTGCTCTCCCCAGTTACATACCAACTATGGCTTCTCCAAACATGGAAAACTCATAATGTCTTCCATGCCTCACTGCTTTCTCGTTACCATGAAAATGAAATACATGGCCCCAATTTCCCAAACCCTTCACCATATCTGATCAGAGGAGAAGAGGAATATGAAATAGAACAAATTATCAAGCACCATGGCAACCATTCCCTGAGGCAGTATCTCATGCAATGGAAAGGCTATCCACCAGAGGATGACTCATGGCTCCCTGAAAAAGAATTGAAACACACACAGGATCTTCTCCAAAACTATAAAAACCTCATCACCAAAAGCTTGTCTTCAGCATCCAAGAACTCCAAATGCACTAGAATCACCTCACCATCCAAACCGTAGTCACTATGTCTGCCACCTCCCCCATCTCTGTCTCCTCCAGCTCCCCCACCCCTCCCCTGATCAGTTCCCTTTCTGCCTCCCCAGTCCTACCCCCTTCCACTACCACTGCCATTGAGGAACAAATCCTCCAAATCACCCTCTGCATTCCTGACACTGTCCTAGATGATCTTACCACCAGCCCTGTCATTCAACCACCTACCTCTGCCTCCTCTACTCCTGCTTCTCCCCCTGGTCTTCCCACCTGCCCACCATTTCCCCCCTCCATCCCTGTCCACGTACACCAACTCCACTGCCCCAACTGCCATATCCTTTTTACCCATGTCCTTTCCCAGGAAGCTCCCCATTCCATGCTAGAATAACACCCCACCTATCAAATGTCCCCAGAAGTCATCACTGCCATCACTACTTTCAATGAAACTGCATCTCTTATCTGAAACCTCTCAATCACCTACCAATCCTCCAATGCCCCACTCTGGACCATAGTAGGTCAATTAAGGGACAAAGTGTTAGACAATCTTTACCATTTAGGCTTTGTTACGCTTGGTCCGGGTAGGAACGAGCGTAGGCTCAAAGAACTAACTGGGAGTCAAAGGTTCAAGGGATTTGGTCAAGGGATGCTTGCCAACAAGTCAAAGGAGTCGTCCAACGATAAGTCGATGAGAGGTTCAAAGGAGTCGTCCGACGATAAGTCAACAAGAGGTTCAAGGAGGTCATCCAATGATGAATTGATGAGAGGGATCAAGGAGATCGTCCGACAATAAGTCGACGAGAGAGTCAAGGTGGTCAAGGTAGAATTGAGCAGGACTAAGCTGGGGTTACATCGAGTAAGACGATGGCTTAAGTACTGCGAAAGATAGAAACGAATGGAAGGTCATGGAAGGTTGGTGGCTAAGCAAAGTGAAGATAGAACCTTCCACAGGAAATAGAAGTGTAGATAACAAGAATAGAAGGTGGAAATGAAAGGTGTGCGACGAACACGTTGCATGTTCTAGAGCACTCTAAAGAAGGTAAAAGATGCCGGGTCGGGCCGGTCTATCGTATCAAAGAACATCGAAGAAAAAGAAGTGAATCGTAACAGGCTTTGGCCATTTCATTGAACACACCCTGCCCTATGGCACCATCACTGAGGTCATCACCACCATTGCCCTCAACTTCATCACAGAGGAGCACCACACCTACTTATATGGATGACCAGTGTTCACTCCTTGAGTTCCCCCATCTTTGACAGATTTCCTCATCCCCATCCATCCCTTTCATCACCACTCTGACGAAAACCAGGAGAACACACCCCCCATTGCCACCAACTTCCATCCCCACCACATCCCCACCAGCCTACAAGCTGCAGCCATGCTCATGGACTTATCCAGGTGCAATACACCCACTCACCTCCCCACCCCACACCTAAACACTGGCACCATCCTCTTGGACACTGGTGCTACCACCAATTGGGATGAGATCCCTGCATCCCCTCCCACCAACCCCTCCTATTGTAACAAATGCTGCCATTGTGGACATTGCACCCTTGATTGTAGGCAATACCGCTGTGACCACTGTCGCTGCCGAGCCCCAGGACACATGCATTGTTCTTGTCCCAATTGCCCCTGCCCCCATTGCACCAACAACTGGGGAACTGACCCCAACAACATCCCCACCATCAACCACCAAGGCTATGAGAAATACAGTTCTCTCCATGGTCACAACTGGGGCTGTACTGGTTACTATCATGGATGGCAGGATATGTGGGGAGATGAAGAAATCATCACCAACAAGGACATCACTGTTACACTTGTCCCAGGTAGGAACAAGCATAGACCTAACAATAATCACCTGGGTCAAGGACAGGGGCTGGGGATAATGTACTGATGTAAGTCAGGGACTTTGGAGATGAAGGTCAAGGGTTCCAGTGGGTGAAGGTTTGGGATTACATCAGATGACATCAAGGATCTCCTAGAAGGGTTACAGAGGTTCTAGGTGGTAGGGGCTGAGGATGACAATGAAGAGGCACTAAAACCAAACTTAGGGACTGATTTCTGAGGAGGACTAGAGAGGTGAAGGCAAAAACCTAAGGTAGGAATTGCTTAGAGTTTTACTGTACATGGTCGACCAGTATTTATACTAAGTAGTGCTAGTCATACTGAGTCACTACAAGTCATCAAATAGCCATGGAGGCTGCGGATGCTAAGTATAACACTATGCAAGTCTGTGTCAAAAGGTGCTGCAATCTGAGGCTATGTATGATGATGAGAAATAAGAGGAAATAAATAGTGCAGGCTGCACAAGTGGAAACACATAGGAAATCTAGTTGGGATCTCGAAGTAAAAATAGATAGTAAGCGTAAATAGACATGGTGAAGTCTAGAATGTGGAAGGAAATCAATGTCACCATGTTGCATAGCAAAAGAATTGAAAGAAGACTGAGATAGGTTATTATGTAACAAAGAAAGAAAAGATAGGGGGGTATCACTGATCATAACATTACCCCCTTTGTATGGCAAAGCCACCAGATTTGCTTTAGTCAAACGTGGCGTCCTCATTGGTGATGATGTCTTCATCCCCCCACGTGTCCTGCCATCCATGGTAATAGTCTGTACAGCCCCAATTATGGCCATGGAGGGAGCCACATTTTTCACATCCACAATGGTTGATAGTGGGGATGTTGTCAGGATTGGTTCCCCAGTTGTTGGTACAGTGGGAGCAGAGGCAGTTGGGACAGGATTGCTGAGTGTGTCCTGGAGCTTGGCAGCAACAGTGATTGCAGCGGTGTTGTCTACAATCAAGGGTGCAATGCCCTCAATGACAGCACCTACTGTATTGCAATGGGAGGGATTGGTGGAAGGGGGCGCAGGAATTTTGTCCCAGTTAGTGGTAGCTCCTATGTCTGAGAGGATGGTGCCAGTGTTTGGGTGTGGGGTGGGGAGGCATGTGGAGGCATTGCACCTGGATAAGTCCATGAGCACAGCTGCAGCTCATAGGCTGGTGGAGGTGTGGCAGGGATGGAAGTTGGTGGTGACCGGGGGTGTGTTTTCCTGATCCTCAACAGGGTGGTGACAAAAAGGATGAATGGGGATGAGGAAGTCTGTTAGGGATGGAGGAATGCAAGGAGTAAATGCCAGTCATCCATATAAATAGATGTGATGTTCCTCAGTGATGAGGTTGAGGGCAATGGTGGTGATGACTTCAGCAATGGTTCCATAGGGTAGGGTGTGTTTGATGAAGTGGCCGAAGCCTAGATGATATAGGTTGTCCAACACTTTTTCCCTTAATTGTCTTACTATGGTCCAGAGTGGGGCATCCAAAGATTGGTAGGTAATGGAGAGGTTTCTGATGAGGGATGCTGTTTCGTCGAAGGTGGTGACTGCAGCAATGACTTCCAGGGACATTTGGTAGGCCAGATGTTGTTTTAAGGCAGAATGGGGGGCTTCCTGGGAGAGGATGTGGGTAAAAAGAATGTGGCGATTGGGGCGACAGAGGTGGTGGACATGGACAGGAACAGAGGGGGGGAATGGTGGACAGTCAGAGAGACCTGGGGGAGATGCAGGGGTGGAAGAGGTGGGAGTGGGTGGTTGGGTGACTGGGCTGGTGGTGAGGTTGTCTAGGATGGTGTCAGGGATGCAAAGGGCGATTTGGAGGATTTGTTCCTCAATGGCAGTAGTAGCAGAGGGGGGTAGAACTGGGGAAGCAGAGGGGGAACTGATAGGAGGGGGAGTGGGGGAGCTGGAAGAAACAGAGATGGGAGAGGTAGCAGACATATGACTATGGTTTGGAGGAAGAAGTGCAAGTGTGTTTGGTTGGTTTGGGTGATGAGGATGAAGGGGTATTAGCGAGGAGGTTTTTATAATCTTGAAGAATATCCTGTGCATGTTTCAAGTCTTTTTCTGGAAGCCATGAGTCATCTTCTGGTGGATAGCCTTTCCATTGCACAAGGTATTGTCTCTGGGAATGGTTACCATGATGTTTGATGATTCATTCAATTTCATATTCCTCTTCTCCTCTGATCAAATCCAGTGGAGGGGCAGGGAAGTTGGGGCCATGTATTTCATTCTCATAGTACCTTGAAAGCAGTGATGCATGGAAGACATTGTGAATTTTCCAAGTATGTGGGAGATGTAGTTGGTAGGTGACCAGGGAGAGGACTTTGGTGACAGTGAAAGGTCCTTCTCATTTTGCCGAGAACTTCGGGGTGATGACATTTCGCTTAAGGTTCTTAGTGTTTAGCCAAACCTTATCTCCTTTAATGAATGGAGTAAATTTCCCATGGTACCTTGATTTCATAAGCTGGCATGCAAGATCATGTGCAGCCAGGGCTTCATTGCAGGTGGCTGATAGTTCCTTGAGGCATAATTCCAATGCTGGTAACTGTGATTCAGAGATAACCATAGGGAGGGGGCAGGGTTCATAGCCCATCATGAGGAAGAATGGGGATTTCTGGGTGATGGAATGGGGGTGGTGGTTGTGTGCGAATTCTGCCATGGTGATATGTTCAGCCCAGATTGTTGGGTTGTTACCACAAAAGATCTGTAGGTACATTTCCACCTCCTGGTTGACTCATTCTGTTTCCCCATCAGTTTATAGATGGTAGGTGGTGCTGAGGGAAAGATCATAACCAAGGAGTTTTCCTAGTTCTTTAGCAAAAGTAGAAGCAAATTGTGGCCTGCAATCTGAGATAATTTTGTCATAAAGACCAAACCATTTCCAGACTTTGTTGAGGAAGAGGGTGGCAATTCCCTCAGCTGTAGTGGTTTTCTTTGTTGGGCACAAAATTACCCCCTTTGTAAGCCCATGGTTGACCATGACCAATAATGAGTCAAAGCTGTTCAACAGGGGGAGGTCAGTGATCAGGTCACAGGAGATTTGCTGGAAGGGATGGGATGATTTGGATGGAATAGGGAGCAGGGGGGGTGCAGATGGGTGGGTGTCAGCTTTGGCTTGTTGACAATGGATACATCCTTCAACATATTTTTGAATGAAAGTAGCCATGCCTGGCCACCAAAACTCTGATGCCACCAATTGGCATGTTTTGAGATAGCTGGGGTGGCTGGCTGATGCATGAGAATGGTGCCTTGCTATAATGGATCATTGGAGTCCAAGGTCATTTGGAACATAAACCCAATTTTGGTAGGTGAGAATACCAGCATCATACTTCCAGTTGGAGAGGTGAGAGTGAAGTTGGGATGGGACTTCACCATCCAAGGCTTGGAGAGAGTCAAGGACAAGGGGATCTGTTGTGGAAGAGGCATTGAGTTTGTCCATTAGGGCAGTGTTGATCATGTTGACGAATAGGGGTGGGGGAAGAAGTGTTACATCATGATTGTCCTATTCATCATCAGGAACCAGATCAGGGTGGTGAGAGAGTGCATCTGGTCCAGCCAAGTCTTTTCCTGCTATGTGAATTAGCTGAAGATCAAAGTCAGCAAGATCAAGGAGCCATCTTGCTTGTCATCGATTAAGGTTTTGTGGCTGTTTGAAGTAGGTTAAATTCTTGTGGTCAGTAAAAACTTGAATAGGAGTGGGGTGGCCTTGGAGGTAGTGTTTCCACATTTTGAGAGCCTGAATGATGGCCAGGAGTTTGTGGTCATAGATGTTGTAGTTCCATTCAGTGGGGGAGAAGGATTGAGAAAGATAAGAACAGGGTTTCCAATCCCCATTTTCATCAGTTTGGAGGAGGATCCCTCCAGAGGCAAACTTAGAAGCATTGGTGGTGATTGTGAAAGGTTTATTGAGGTCAGGGAAGCAGAGGATGGGTTTTTCCAAAAATTTGGTTTTGAGTTTTTGGAAGGCAGCATTGTGATCTGGTGACCAATCCCAGGTGTGATTTTTTTGGGTCAGGTCTAGGAGGGGGCATGTGAGGTTTGAATAATTTGGAATGAATCATCTATAGAAGTTTGCAAATCCTAAGAAGGAGTGGACATCTTTTACTTTGGCCAAAACAGGCCATTTCTGGATGCTGTCCAATTTGATGGGGTCCATTGTGAGGGTTCCTGGTTTGACTATCATTCCCAAGTATTCTACTTCCAGGGTGGTGAATTTGCATTTTTCTAACTTGAGATGGAGGTTGAGTTCTTTCATTCATTGGAGGACTCATTTGGTGTATTCTTTGTAGGTCTTTTGATCAGAGGAGAAAATGAGAAGGTCATCCATATAAATGATTAACCATCCTTTGGCAATCATGTCTCAAAAGGAATTGTTCATAAATCATTGGAATGCAGGAGGGGAGTTTGATTGTCCAAAGAACATCACCATTGGTTCGAAAAGTCCTCAATGCATAATGAAGGCTGCCTTCCATTGGTGTCTGTCTTTGATTCAGATGTTATCATATCCCCATCAGACATCAAACTTGGTAAAGAGTTTAGTGTCTTTGAGTTTGTCGATGAGGTCAGAGATCAGGGGAAAAGGGTAAGCATCTTTGATAGTGTGGTCATTGAGATATCCATAATCTTGGCAGGGATGTAGTCCTCCATCCTTCTTTTTGACAAAGAAGAAATGGGAGGCTTGCAGGGAGTTGGATGGACATATTTTGCCAGATTTGAGATTTTCATCAATGAAGTCATCTGTGGCTTTTCATTCTTCAGGAGTAAGGGGGTAGATCTTGGAGACTTTTGGTATGAAGATTTCATCCAAGTTTATTTTGTGATCATAAGATTGAGATGGAGGGAGGCGATGAGCTGCATTTTCAGAAAATACTTCTTCAAATTCCTTGTATTCCAAAGGGAGGGTGATGGTGTCCTTGGTGTCCTTTGCCTTGATGGCTAATTTAGTGGCAGTGGTAAAAGCTTGGATGTAACTTTCCCCGAAAGGATGTTGAAATTTGAACCAAGCAGCTCAGTGAGTGATTCAATTCATCATAGCTCGTTCACAAAAATCTCCAGGTTCTTCTTGATCCAGGTATCTACAGAGGAGGCTCTCTTTTCAATCTAGGTTTAATGGCATATGGTTCATTGGTTGAAGAGAATTTTGGGGGGTGTATAGTTCCTTGGTTTGGTCATGTTCCTCAGGAATGATTACCATCCCTTTGGTCCAGTCAATGGTGGGGTTAGTTTCTTTTAACCATGGATGTCCCAAGATGATGTTTTCCCTTCCACAATGCATTATGTGGAAGCAGATTCTTTGGGTGATGTTTTCAAACCAGATCGGGATATAGGTGGTAAATTTGATATCCCTGTTTTGGTTTTGAGTTTGATCAACGTTCCTTACTGGGATAGGGGTAGGGAGCTGTTCCAGGGGAAGTTTCCATCTTTTGGCAAAGTGCCAATCAATACAAGAGATGGTTGCACCTGAGTCTACCAGTGCTCGGGTTCCAACGTCTTGAGATGTGCTTGGGATCAAAACAGGAAGATAAATAGCATTTTGATCACTTTGGGAGATAAATACAGGTGCACATCTAGTTGGTGAGGGGGCCCATGTTGGGTTGGACCTCCTCTCTAAAAACCCAAGACATGGTTGACTTCCATGTCATTGTTGTTGCATTCTTTAATTTCTTCAATGGTGGCAGTGGTGGTGGTTTGTCAGACATTCCTAGGGGTAGGATGGCTAGGGAATTTGGTACATTTGTTTGCATTATGTCCAAGTTGACAACATTAGAAGCATAACCCCTTTTTGAAACATTGTTTACATTCTTCTGGGGTTAATCTCCCAATTCAGATAGTGTTGACATTCATTGCATTAGGGTCACATGTGGGTCAAGCATGGGAATGTGATTGGAAGGAACAATATGGGGTGTGGGAGGGGTTTCTGCTTGAGCATGTGATGTCATTGGCTTTCTGGAATTGGCTGAGGAAGTGTACAGCCTTGTTGTATCAGTCATCGATTTTGGTTGGTACTGTATTCATGGACATGATATGTTTCATGAGGTTTACTATAACTCCAGCAGCGAAATACCCAATTAGGACATTTTCATTGGAGATTTCAGAGATCTGAACGTGATTTCTGAATTCAGCAATATATCAGGTGAGATTGGCCATGGAGTTCCCTTTCATTTGTAATGAATTAAGGGCAGTGATGGAGACAGCTTTGCTATCATGATGATAGAATGTGCCTTGGAAGGCTTCTTTGAATTTGTCCCAGGTGATTGTTTCTTCATTTGCTAGGATTTTGGTATGGTAGGTTGCTGCCCATGTGGCAGCAGATCCCTTAGTCATATATGAGAGAGCATATGCCACCTTTTTGGTATTGTTGTTGTATACTTCTTCATTGACCAAGAAGTAGAATATGATAGAGGCAAACCAAGCTTTGGCTGTGGCATAGCTTCCATCAAAATGATCAGAGGGGCAATGCAAAGTTCTACAGGTTTATGAGAGGGGGGCGCTGTTTCACTCATGCTGACTGATGGGACTGGGGATGATGGTTCTGTGGGAAGAAATGGGGGTAGGATTTGTGAATGAGGGACTGGTGTGGAAACGATGGTAGACAGGATGGTTCCTCTGGTGAAGTGGAGGTGTCATGTGAGGGCTAGTGGGGAGGGGGGTGTGGGTATCCTGGTCAGGGATAGCTGTGCTGAGAGCTCATTGGATAGGTGGGTGTCAATGGGGTTTTCATGGGCTGGGATATAGAGATCTTCATCCTCTACATCTGTGGGTGTTGGGGTGGTGGGGTGTGAAGATTCAGAGTCTGAGGGGTTGTTTTCTTGAACATGTTCCTGGTAGAAGCATGAATCTGGGGTGCGAAGGTTGCCCGAAGGCCTAGGGTTTCTGGGGTGCTGATGTGAAATGGTGGAGTCTACTAGATAGTAGTCCTATAAAAAAAAGAAGCAATTCCTTTTGTTACACTTGTCCTGGGTAGGAACAAGCATAGACCTAACAATAATTGCCTGGGTCAAGGACAGGGGCTGGGGATAACATACTGATGTAAGTCAGGGACTTTGGAGATGAAGGTCAAGGGTTCTGGTGGGTGAAGGTTTGAGATTATGTCAGATGACATCAAGGATCTCTTAGAAGGGTCACAAAGGTTCTAGGTGGTAGGGGCTGAGGATGACAATGAAGAGGTACTAAGACCAAACTTAGGGACTGATTTCTGAGGAGGACTAGAGAGGTGAAGGCAAAAACCTAAGGTAGGAATTGCTTAGAGTTTTACTGTACATGGTCGACCAGTATTTATACTAAGTAGTGCTAGTCATACTGAGTCACTACAAGTCATCAAATAGCCATGGAGGCTGCGGATGCTAAGTATAACACTATGCAAGTCTGTGTCAAAAGGTGCTGCAATCTGAGGCTATGTATGATGATGAGAAATAAGAGGAAATAAATAGCACAGGCTGCACAAGTGGAAATGCATAGGAAATCTAGTTGGAATCTCTAAGTAAAAATAGATAGTAAGCATAAATAGACACAGTGAAGTCTAGAATGTGGAGGGAAATCAATGTCACCATGTCGCATAGCAAAGGAATTGAAAGAAGACTGAGATAGGTTATTATGTAACAAAGAAAGAAAAGATAGGGGGGTATCACCAATCATAACAGTCACCTTTGATTAAAGTAAATCCAGGGGCTTTACCATACAAAGGGGGTAATGTTACAATTGGTGATACACCCCTATCTTTTCTTCCTTTGTTACATAATAACTTATCTCAATCTTCTTTTGATTCTCTTGCTATGCAACACAGTAACATCAACATCCCTTCATGTTCTAGACTTTACCATGTCTATTTATGCTTATTATCTATTTTTACTTAAAGATCCCAGCTAGATTTCCTATGTGTCTCCACTTGTGCAGCCTGCACTATTTATTTTCTTCATTTCCCATCATCATTCATAGCCTCTGATCACAGCTCCTTTGCACAGACTAGCATAGCCCTATACTTAGTTTATGCAGCCCTATGGCTATCTGTCAACTTATAGTGACTTAGTATGACTGGCACTACTTAGTATAAATACTGGCTGTACATGTACAGTAATGCTAAGCAATTCCTACCTTAGGTTTTCACCTTCACATTCCCAGTTCTCCTCTAAGTTTATCCCTAAGTTGGCCTTAGTGCCTTCTCATTGTCATCCTTAGTCCTTACCACCTAGAACCTCTGCAATCCTTCTAGGAGACCCTTGACATCATCTGACATAACCACAAACCTTCGTCCACTGGAACCCTTGTTCTTCATCTCTGGAGTCCCTGACTTATGTCAGTATGTTATCCCCAGCCCCTGTCCTTGACCTAGGCAATTATCATTAGGTCTATGCTTGTTCCTGTTACAATTGGTGATATGCCCCTATCTTTTCTTCATTTGTTACATAATAATTTGTCTCAATCTTCTTTCAATTCTTTCGCTATGTGACATGGTAACATTGACATCCTTTCATGTTCTAGACTTTACTGTGTCTATTTATACCTACTATCTATTTTCACTTAGAGATCCTTGACAGATTTCCTATGTGTTCCCACTTGCATAGCCTGTGCTATTTATTCTTTTATTTTCCCATCATCATTCATAGCCTCTGATCACAACTCCTTTTGCACAGACTAGCATAGCTCTATACTTAGTTTATGCAGCCCTATGGCTATCCATTGACTCATAGTGACTCAGTATGACTGGCACTAAGTAGTATAAATACTGGCCACACATGCACAGTAATGCTAAGCAATTCCTACCTTAGGTTTTTGCCTTCATATCCCTAGTCCTCCTCTGAGCTCATTCCTAAGTGGCTTTAGTGCCTCCTCATCATTGTCCTTAGTCTCTGCCCACCCAGAACCTCTGTGATCCTTCTGGGAGATCTTTGACATCATCTGACATAACCATAAACCTTCATCCACTGGAACCCTTGACTTTCATCTCCAAAGTCCCTGACTTACATCAGTACGTTATCCCTAGCCCCTGTCCTTGACCTAGGCAACTATCGTTAGGTCTATGCTTGTTCCTACCTGGGGCAAGTGTAACAGGTAGCAGGTCTGAGCTGATCTCATTGTTGTACAATGTGTATCATAGTTGTGAATACATCATTTGTCTACTGATACAGAGTGCTACTAATTGCCTTGTACATGTGCAATGGGAATTCCCCTTCTTGCCAGTATCTCTGGGTATTTATCCCACATTGCAGCCACTAGCTGATCATGTTTGGTGGCCATGATATTCTGGTCTCTGGTGGTCAGAACACTACTAGCAAGCATTCCATAAATCCCCTCAGGTTCTGGATCATCCTGTACCACTGACAACTGATTGGAAATCATATGCTCAAAATCCACCAACTCTTCACCATCAAATGTCCAAATGATGTTGTGAATACAACAACATGTGGGTGGGACATGGGTTTGAACATCCATAGAGGATTTGGGAGGGACGACCAGAATCTGGAAGCAATGCCTGACAATGCTGATGATCCATTCAATAATATTTCAAAGCTGGGAATGGCATAGGTTGAAGTATTCTCAACAATTTCCTGGACTTGTTCTTTCTTGTTAGTAGAATAAATTGATAGAGACAAGACATACTCACTGAAGATGAACCCATCCCCACTCTTGAAGGTGATACCACTCACCATGGTAGGGCACAAGTAGTTCAGGGCACAGGGGGAAGCCAGCGTCTGTGAGATAATACTTGCCTTGAGGTATTGCAAGGTCATTGATTTGTGCATCATGACAGATGGACATGTCTGCAGATGACCCCACTGTGCCACTATATACATAGGTGAACTTGAGGTTGAAATTACAACATACAAGACAATTTTGCGAGGTAAAGCCCTTTCTATTTTGGTTGGTTTCACATTCATTGGCTGATGGGGTACATGTAATATGTGTACCATCAATGGTGCCAATAGCATCTTTGAAAAAGGGGAAGTACAGATTGTCATTAGCAATGAATTGCAGTGTTGGATTGTCCATGTGAGGGAGCTGAACATGTTTTGTGTATATTGGAGGGGAGGAGAAAGTGTCAAGCATTATTTTGAAATATCTATTGGTTCTATCAGTATCTTCATTGTTTACTTAAAATAACACACTTAGAAATCATCTGATTTGATCATTGGAAGCACTTGGCAACATGCCTGCCTGTCAGCCCAGTTACACACATGTATAAAAAAATGGCCAGCTGCTCTTCCAGCTTGACCCCTTTTCTTGAATCCATGTGCCCAATTGCCTGTAGCTTGGTGATGAGGACTTGAAAGATGTGTTTGTGGATGTTACACTTGGTCTGGGTAGGAACAAGTGTAGACCTAGTGGTGATTGCCTAGGTCAAGGACAGGGGCTGATGGTAACATACTGTTGTAAGTCAGGGACTCCGGAAATGAAAGTCAAAGGTTCTGGTGGATAAAGGTTCAAGGTTATGTCAGGTGACGTCAAGGATCTCCTAGAAGGATTGCAGAGGTTCTGGGTGGTTTGGGAACTAAGGATGACGATGAGGAGGCACTAAGGCCAACTTAGGAATGAGCTCAGAGGAGGACTGGGATGTGAAGGCGAAAACCTAAGGTAGGAATTGCTTAGCATTACTGTACATGTTCAGCCAGTATTTATACTGAGTAGTGCTAGTCATACTGAGTCACTACAAGTCATTGGATAGCCATGAGGCTGCGGAGACTAAGTATAAAGCTATGCAAGTCTGTGCAAAGGTGCTGTGATCAAAGGCTATGAATGATGATGAGAAATGAAAGAGAATAAATAGTGCAGGCTGCACAAGTGGGAACACATAGGAATGGTGATCAAAAATCTCTATGTAAATATAGATAGTAAGCATAAATAGACATGGTAAAGTCTAGAATGTGAATGGATATTAATGTTACCATGTCACATAGTGAAAGAATCAAAAGAAGACTGAGAGAGATTGTTATGTAATAAAGAAAGAAAAGATAGGGGGTTATCACCAATCATAACAGTGGACACCAAGTTCAGCATGGATCTGCTCCAGGTGTCCATATAGGAGCTCCTTGACCCAGCCTGCACCTGTGAAAATTGATATATGATAGGGAACTGCTTCCTCCCTCTGGGTAGCTAATACAATAGCTTGAGAGGCTGTTGCAACTGCTGCGATGACAAGTTCTGCCACCTGCTTCTGATATAGGACTAGCAGGGTCCATACTTGCTCACTATAGGCCTGTGCCTCATCCTCATCCTCATCATCAATGGTAAAATCTACACTGATCAGTAGTGCACTAAGAAATGACTTCAAAACCAACCTTCTTCATATGCTTTATCCATTGATGCATCCCTTGGGGGCTTACAAGGTGTCAAGCTCTGCCTGAATAATTGCCAAGACTTAAAAAAACATAGTACTGAAAACCATGGTTTTTTTGGCAAGTTTTCACCACAGTTTTGTATTCACTCTGGCCCTAAACAACTAGGCCAAGTGCCACTCAAGTGCCTGACCTCCTTCACCATATGCCACAGATAGGGTGATGCCAAATATTTCAAGCAACAAGTAGTTGGTTTAGCTTGAAAGCAAGCTTCAGTCAGGCTTGCCAGGGCATGATGTGCACATTTCCAGGCAAATACAGAATTCTAACAGTGTCAACAAATGGTCAATTTCACAACAACAGAAAGCAGGCAAGGCTTACATATCAGATTATTGAATGCACAGCCTTACAGACAACAAGGCATGGCAGTGGCAGTGATATTTTTGAAAGGCATCCTTGTGTACCTTGATCCAGTATCAATGACATCCATGTCGTTGATTGGTGCACACCTGTATAACTCATGAAACCGCATTTGTGATGAACATTCAACCAGATATATCCCCAGTTGTCAAGATCAAGGCCAATGTGCAGTGGGCTGTGGTATTTACACCAGACAGTGAACATCTTGTCAATGGCAGTAGCAAAAGCATTTGCATATGGTGAGTATAAGATGGCAAGCAAACTGCGACAATGGAAATGAATATGTTGGTCAAGTCTCTTGCTATCTCAAAGGATGGCAAGCAGATTTCCATGGGGACAAACATGGGTGATGTGTTGGTTTGGGATGCGAAGACATGCAAACTGGTCTTTGCAGACAGGGAAAGCCCCTACACCACTTGTGTCATCGATTTCTTGCTGGATTCCTCTCAACTTGTTGCATCACTGTATTGCTACATGATTGTCTGGGACATTGCAGCTCAAAAATGAACATTGACTATCAACTGCCACAATGCTGTGGTCACAGCAAAGTACTTGCCGGAAGGCAACTGAATTGCGACAGCCACTGCAAAGTCTGTTCAAGTCTGGGACAGTAGTGAAGGCAGATTGCTCATCAACATTACAGTCAATGTGGTCCTGTATTATAACACTGGTCTTCTCTGGCTCAACAACTGTCTCCTCATCATATCCAACAAAACAATCCAGCAATTCAATGTGTCTACTGGCTCAGCAGTCTCAGAATGGCCTGTCCTTCATACCAGCACATCCTCATGCATTGCTCTCACCAGACAAGGGAAAATCATTGCATACTCTTCATTAGATTTCATCACTTTCTGGGACTCTTCAACCTGCACCCAACTCTTTCACACCCAACAATATTGCAGTGTTTGCTCAATCATGTTCTCTTTGGACAACCAATGTCTTGCAATCACTACAAACGAGAGCCTCAATATTGTGCATGTGTCAGGCACCATCGTGAGTCACATATATGTTGGTTGTACTGTATTGAAAACTGCACTTGTCAACTGCAAGGACTTATTCTCGCCAGCTGTTTCCCATCCCACATTCCAATACCCAGGCTTTCACATCGACTACACAGTACTTGATTCATGGAAGGACAATCAACTCTCTCATGTGGAAACATTACTCACCACTGCAGTTGCAGAGTCCCATGGGACAATTCATCATGTGCTCACAAGTTGCACTCTTGTTAGAACACATTTGGGACAGGCAGACTCTGCAATCATAGATGCTGAAAAGGTGTGTCCAGTTTGTCTCCCAAATATGCACTGCCAACACCACCTAGTCCATTGAGATCCAACCATCTTTCATCAGTTACATTGCAAAATTCGTGGCCCTTGTTGGCAAGGGCAAAATGTGTTGAATGGACTCTATGTTACATACATAGTAATTAGTTCACACGTCATATGTATTTAGCGTTAAACTCAGCAGAGCTGAGTTCTAATTGATTCTTTATTTGATACCACCATCACCCAATGTAAGTTGCTCAACCCAACCAACCAAAGGTATGTGAGAGACCTTCCCATGTATGTAACATGCATACTCGCAGGCTGGCAGCATTTACACGCAGCCTCCCCGCTCTCTCATCCTTACCTGACTGTTGGTTGGTGCGGATTCAGTTCCACCGAATGCTTTGCAAAGCGAAAGCTGTGCAGAGCAGCCGCTCTCCACCTCAAAACAAGGGGAGACTACGTCCCCTGAGTTTTTGGGCTCTGGATGTTCAGCGACATGGTTTACCCCATCCCTTTTACTCAATCATTTAAGGTACCCATGCTAATGTCTATCCCTGCCAGATCAACACCATGTTTTCCACCTCCCTCTCCACCATCGTCAAGCTCAATGGCACAAACTACCATGCCTGGCAGTCCCAGATGGACAATTACCTTTGCTCCATCGGGGTCTACTCCCACATCATGAAGCTCCGACCTTCAGTCCCTGTTGCCCTCGCTGAGGTAAAGGACAGCAACGGTATAATCACCCAAGCTGCCTACATGCCTCTGGCCGATGAAGTCCGTCGTGCTGAGGAAAAGCAGGAGGATTGGGATAAGGACAACGACAAGGCCACTGGCGCAATCACACTCACCTGCGAATGTCATGTTTGCAAGTGCGGCATTAACTTCGGCAACCACGCTGAAAATATCCTCATTGAATTCGAGAAACAGTTCGACAACCCCACTGTCTCCTCTGCCATCATGGAGTTTAAAGCCCTCATGGGCCTCCAAATCCCTGACAACAACTTGCCAGTGTCGACATTCTCAAAACTCGACACCCTTTTCTCCTGGCTTTCCGACTTCAGATACCCGGTTGATGACAAAATCAAGTCGTTAATCATGATCTCCAAGATCCCAAAGTATGCCAATCACGTCGCCGCTGCCATCGCCACTGTGAAGCCCGAAATGAATTCAGCAGGAGTTGTCATCAAGACAGTTCCTACTGTCGAGGAAATCTCCCGACAAGTAGAAGTGTCATGGCAAACCTACGTGCAGCACCGTCCTGCCAAGGACTCCTGGCCTCAACAGGCCAACAAAGTCAGTGCCGTCAAACAGCAGCAGGGGGAACCCCAGTTCTCCCAGCAGCAGCAACAACAACAAGGTGGTTCCTCTTCCAAGGGGAATACCAACCAGAAAGCGCAGAAGGGTAACCGCTTTGAAAAGGGCAAGGAAAAGTGCAAGGAGAAGAAGAAAACCTGCAAGGAAAAGAAGCAGGCAGAGGCTGCACAAGCCTCAGCCTCTTTTGCCTTCACCTCCACCACCATCATCGCCCCTGCCGCCACCACATTCACGTCGCCCGTCCCTGACCCCCGCCGCAACACACACACGTCCGGCACAACCCACTATGGGCCGCCAGCATTTCCTCTCACCAAGGAAACCATCTCCCTCGCACGACGCCTTGAGGTCCCCAAGACCTCCTCCACACTCCACAACCTCGAACCGGTTGCATCCCGTTGCTCCAAATGTGCTCGCATGGAGCAATCCCTCTCCAACCGCCTCTCCGCCCCGCTTTCCGAAAGGATCGCGGAGGTCCCGCTCGCCGGAACAACCAGCATCATGGAGGTCGATGAGGACGTTGTAAGTCTAGGTGAAGACACCTATGACGAATACATCAAGGGCTTCTTTATGGAGTCCACATCACAGTGCGTATATCCCTCTCCATCTACATCAGGTACTGACGTGCAATTAAATTTGCCACAGGTAAATCATATGTATGCATTTCCTGTAGTAGATAGTTCTAATAAATCTGCTACACATGAATTCGCACAGTGTGACACATGCAGTAAGGACAGCAAAGGAAAGGAAAAAGCACACAACCACAAGGTCCCATCCAACATGTGGCTGCTCGACTCAGGAGCTTCGGCTCACTTCTCACCTGATCGCTCAGACTTTGTCAAGTATCAGAAGTTCGATCAGCCCCAATGGGCTTCCACTGCCAATGGCTGATCACCTATTATAGGTAGAGGTACCGTCTTGCTAAGGTTTGGCAACCATATATGCCGCCTATCACCTGTCATGCACATGCCTTCATGTGCAGTCCGACTAGTGTCCATGGGCACCCTCCTGCAGAACACCTGCCTCACACTTCACACCAAGCCCAGGTACTTGACCATCTGGGATCAGTGCTTTAAGGAAGCCTATCTGGAATTCCATAGTCATGGTGGACAGACCATGTATTGGCTTCATGCCAAACCAATCTTCCCCGATGATGTGCCCTCCAGCATGTCATCACTTGCCTCTGAGATCAAGTATGAACTCATGCACTGATGTCTCAGACATTCGTCCCCTGATGTCATCAGGCATGCTAAAAAGCACCTGAAGGGTTTTCCCGACGTGAAGATCCCATCAAAAACTGGCCTCTGTCAAGGGTGTCAGCTCGGCAAACAGCTGAATCGTCCATTCCCTCTTAGCGAGATGCGGGCAACCGCTCCCTTTGAGTTAATTCATTTGGACTTGAAGTCCTTTGAGGTAGCGTCTTACTCAAAATACAAGTATGCAGTCATCTTTTATGACAATTTCACATCTATGGCCTGGACCACCTTAATAAGGTCCAAGGATCAAACACTCTGCACAACTAAACAATAGTTTGCGTTTGTCCGAAATCAGTATAACGCTCTGATAAAACACTGGTGATCTGATGCCGGAGGTGAATACACTTCTGGCGCCTTCTGGGATTTCCTGAAGGACAACGGAGTAAACATCCAACAGTCTGCCCCATATGCACACCAGCAGAACGGGCGTGCAGAATGCCTAATCTGTACTTTAATGGACAAGGCACAGGCTATGTGGTTACACGCTTGCCTACCCCCCTCCTGTTACGCTTGGTCCGGGTAGGAACGAGCGTAGGCTCAAAGAACTAACTGAGGGTCAAGAGTTCGAAGGGTTTGGTCAAGGGATGCTTGCCGAATAGTCAAAGAGGTCGTCCGACAATGAGTCGACGAAGGGTTCAAGGGTTCGTCCGACGATGAGTCGACAAGAGGTTCAAGGAGATCGTCCAACGAAGAGTCGACGAAGGGTTCAAAGGTTCGTCCGACGATGAGTCGACGAGAGGTTCAAAGAGTCGTCCGACGAAGAGTCGACGAGAGGTTCAAGAGATCGTCCGATGAAGAGTCGACGAGAGAGTCAGAGTAATCAAGGTAAGATTGAGCAGGACTAAGCTGAGGTTACATCGAGTAAGACGATGGCTTAAGTACTGCGAATAATGGAAAGTAATAGAAGGTTGTGGAAGGTT